>JAQGCC010004176.1:0-13655 GCA_034698905.1 Xestoiulus laeticollis | reverse complement strand
ACGGTCCGTGACAGGGGGGGGGGAGGGGGGGGGTCTAAAAAGCTCTATTTTTGCGTGACATCATTTATGCATGGCCCCTATTAGGAATTTCGTGGTTCATTGCTCCTTTCTGATGGCAAGCAGACTAGCGAAAGTTACACCAATAATATGTTATGACAATAGATTTACAAAAGTATTCCAAAAAAATAAATTCATTCTGGAGCTACATTAGATTTACACTAAACTTTGAAAAAACCTGTAAATACATGTAGGCTACAGTATATATACATGTACATTACATGTATACAGGAATGTTTCATTTGGAACCCGAATTTGCTTTAGAAAAAAACCCTGAATAAGTTAGCAGACTGAAGCTTAGTGAATATTCTTGTGTTTCTTTATATACAAAAACTTTTTCTTGATAGAACTATGATATATTTTGCAAGCTGTTTTTTTTAAATTCAAACTCTACTCATTCCAAATAGTAAGGTTAATATTCAGTAGTATTTGTTTTATAGAAAAATATTTTATTTTTATTTTTAGGCAGCAAATCAGGTTGAAGATCGGGAAAAGTACATCTCATCTAATGGGACAGTCGAGCGAGGCCGTATGAATACAATCTCAGATCTCTATGAGGTGCGTATTCCCTTTGTGAACATGATTTTTTGGAGGAATATTGTATGAAATTCTAGCTTTCTTCCCCTTTCTGAAACATGCAGAGCTTGGACTATGACACCTGCGAAAACAGATTACTTTTAGAGCAAGAGCGAGCCGAAACATACAACGATTACTTGCGTCGTGATATTTCCAGGTGGATTATTATGGCACTGATTGGAATTTTTACTGGACTCACGGCGTCCTTCATCGACATTGCCATAGAGACCATGGCGGGAGTAAAATATTCATATTTAAAAAGTCGTATCCTTTTGTTTATGTCATGTATCAATTAAAAGGCACACATACTCATTTTTTAATTCAACATGTTACACAAAACTGATAGGGATTTAGATATTTTCTTAATGGAAATTTTTTCACGTGTAATTTTGGATTGTTTTAAATTTTAATTATTTTTTTAAAAAAATAACCTTAGAAAATTTACAATCCTTATTTGTAATCCTTTATTAAATTAAATCTTTATTTGTAAAGAATCTGGATCTTTTATGCAATTTCGCTATTGCATTTTTTGGGCGGCCTTAGCGATCTGTCTTAAAAAATAAAGTAAAAAACACGTGTAGAATTTAAATAAATGTTTAAGAAGTAATTTAATTTTATTTATTACTACAATTACAAATTTCCATAAAGTAGAGATCTGATTGTGACTACCTGATTAGTTGGTTTCCCCTGATTTTTATCAATGGAAGATTTTCTATCGGTTCTATAATCAAAGATTTTGACTTCTAATTTTCATATAACAAAAAACTAAACAACATTTTACAAAGAAAGATATAAAGTTGTTCCATCATTGAGAAAGAAGCATTATTGTCATTTAATTGTCTAAATTGTGGAAATAATACTTTTAAATTTAGTCGAATAAGTGTTTATCGATACTCAAGTAGCATTGTTCTTGACTTGAAGCAATAGTTGTGGACAGTTGTTTGGAAACCACAGATGATTGCCTGATGGCGCCGTATGGTTATTGGCTTACTGTCAATGCTATTGCTGTGCTCATCGCTTCTCTCATGACTGCCTACATTGCACCGGTTGCCCTTGGCAGCGGAATCTCTCAGGTGAAATGCTACTTAAATGGGGTGAAGATTCCGAAAATTGTCCGCATCAGAACTATGTTTGTTAAAGTCTTCGGAGTCATCCTTGCTGTTGTTGGTGGATTAGCAGTAGGAAAGGTGAGATTAAATAGATTTGAGTGTTTCCCATTTTGCTCTTAAAAAGTGCTTAAATTTTATAAATTTTTCTTTAGGAAGGTCCTATGATACATGCAGGTGCAGTTATTGCTGCTGGGATTTCTCAAGGAAAGAGCACTACCTTCAAAAAGGATTTTAAGGTGATAATGATGGCTTAAGAGCACAATAGTGGTGAAGTAGCGGAACACTCAAAAAAGACATTTACTGCGCACGCGTGACCATTTGATAGAATAGAATCTCATTGATAGAATTGAATAGAATTTTCAAATAAGATTGCGTGATGCTTGATTTTGCTACTTTGCCAGCAGGTGACGATACTAGCTCGTTGACAATAGTCAGCCATTTTCAGCCACCCAAGAATTTCTCTAGTAAACATGCTGGTGCCTATGCTGTTTTAATAGTTTAGCCCCAGGGCACACTACTAGGCTAGAAATGTGCGTTTGGCCTTGTTTTAGGCTAGCCAAACGCGCGTTTCCAGCCTAGTGTGGCCTGGGGCTTACTTGAAAACTCAAATATATCTTTACCGAGCTCACTCTTCCTAAACTGTGTAGTGTTTGTTGTCCCCAGTGTTCTCCATTTTTGTTGTTGCCATTTTTCCATAATGCAAAATGTTTTCAGAAATGTTCTCAAGTAATTTGATTTATTTAGCTACTTTATCTTTGCCTTCCAAACGTTCACATTTTTTTAAACTTTTGGGGCAATTGTCATAATTACAAAAATAGTTTCCCCCATTATACATTTTCCAAATGCACGTGCAGATTCTGAATGATTTTACTTTTTCTGAAAATGTCTGTACCAACTAGCATGTAGACCTAGTATTTATACGGTTTGATCTTATTAATTTCTTCATAGATGTTTGAACCATTTCGAACCGATCAAGAGAAACGGGATTTTGTTTCTGGTGGAGCTGCAGCTGGCGTTTCCGCTGCTTTTGGGGCACCCGTTGGTGAGTTTGTCTATTTGAGTTACATTATTGTCGTTAGCATTTACTAATATAATTGACTGAAACATATGTGGCGATACCCCAAAATTTTGAGAATGTGGATATACTGCACAAACCAATAGGGGTGTGAAATTTGTGTGAAAAAAACTCCCACAAATTTTGTGACTTGCCTTTTTATATGTCATTACTAACATGATTTTAAACAAAACTTATATTTTATTTTAGGTGGTGTGCTCTTTAGTTTAGAGGAAGGCGCCAGCTTTTGGAATCAAGCTTTAACATGGCGAATTGTAAGTGAATACACTTCCTTAATTATTTGATGAATATTGGTGCATGTAAATCGCTTTGTAGTAAACAGCTAAACCTACCTCATTGTTTTAGGCAGTTTTATATAGAACTAGCTGGTTTACCCGGCGTTGCATGGGTTGAAAGGCTGAAGATTGAAAGTACCTTTGAGTACTCGTTTTGCTGTCCCACCCTAACCTAAGCTAACCTAAAGGAAAACCAATTAATCTAATTTTTCTTGCATATCATGTTCTCAATTAAAACAAATCCTCTCTTTTGCCACTCCGACATATCAATACCCCCACCAACCCCAGGGGGAGTGGTCAGACGCAAAATCTAAAAGGTGGTAAACTTACTTGTTGCAATCGGATGAAAATACATGTATCAGGAATCTCCTAAAGTTTCATCGCAATGGGATGAAAATATCAGGAACGCATAAAAATGAATGAAATGAATTTCGAGGTAGAAATTTTAAATTTGCAAACTACCATTGGCATGTGCACATGTCTTTGTGCACATGCCAATGGTATTCCATATATAACACATATATCGCCATATATATATATTTTTTGTCCACCCTGGCAAATTGCAGAAAAAGTGCACTTTTTCTAATTAAAAACCATTTTTCTGCAATAAAGGTGCAAATAAAGGGCATTAAAAATACATCAATTTTAATGTACATGTACATAGAACATGTACAATGTACATGTACTGAAGTAAAATTGCTTTAAAATTGCAATAAAAGCACAGTATATGGGGTGAACCAGTATGCCGACTTTGTGTCGGCATCTTATAATTTGTTGTCCCAGTCGCGCTCTTCTATGTTCATGTACATTAAAATTGATGTATTTTTAATGCCCTTAATTTGCACCTTTATTGCAGAAAAATGGTTTTTAATTAGAAAAAAAAAGCACTTTTTCTGCAATTTGCCTGGGTGGAAAAAATATATATATGGCGATATATGTGTTATATATATGGAATTCATGGATCCGTGTATGGTTATATTTCAATATATGGTCGAATCTGTGTTTTAAAATATTTTTGTCGAATGCATAAAGATACTTTTGTCGAGTAACACACTATTGTGAAATGTCTTAAGATACTTTTGTCGAGTTTCTTAAGAAATTTTGTCTAATTTCTTAAGGCGCTTTTATCGACTGTCTTAAGAAACTTTTGTCAAGTGTCTTCTTCTAAGAGTAAGACTGATAAGTTGTCTGAAAAGGGCTAAGACTATATCATAAAGCTTATAAAGTGCCTTAGTATTATTTTTTTAAATCTATTGAGCAAGTAAAGGCGGCATAGCCTAGCTCCCTGGTGTAAAAAATAGATATGGCCATATGTGAATTTTCCAGATATGGCTGCATTTGAAACCTTATTGCCCATATAGGCACATAAAGGCGAATGCCAGGATAGCACCCCAAAAAACGGCCACGACCGTATAAATTTCACCTTAAAAAATCTGGCACTTTTTTTGACCCCTGCCATTTTTTGCCCCTACATGCTGACAGCAGGGTAAGGAATTGAATTGAATATGCCTCATATACCCAGATATGCCTAGATATGTCATATCTGGGTATATATACTGCAGAAAAACTGCATTTAGAATAAACCAATGATTTTATGCTGGGGAATATCACTTCCATTGCTTTGAAATTTAAAATATATTAAATAAATAATATATAGTGAGTACAAATTATTGAATTTCAACTCATCACAATGGCAATAGTTGCTACACTATTGCTTGTGTAGGCCTATGTATTTATTATTTAATTACCATATATTGTTCCATATGGCCGACAAGTATTTAGCAAGTATTTGGCTCGGTGTAGCCTTGACGTCAAAATCGCCAGATATTGTCAGCAATCACTAGCAATCAAACAATTTTTATTGCCCTTGTAAACACCCCTTTATGATAGGTAGGCAGACATGTGGTGTTGTGTTGGTCAAACAGGAAATTGGCTCCTCTCAGCCTCTGTTACTATGAACTTTTTTCATCGTAAGCACATCTAAGAATTATCAATATTTAAAAAAATAATGAGATTAAACAATGTGGTCAAAAATTGACCAACTTTCCCCTATGAATCAACAAGATCATTTCATTTTATTCACCACTCCTTCAAATACGTCAACAAGTTTAAAAATTAAATTGTTTAAACACGTAAATAATGTATTGGTGCCGATAATGGATAATTAGGGACATTATCTTAGCTTAAAAATCAAAATCAATACAAAATATGTAAAGAAGTTGACTGAATACTTAAAGTAGGTCTATGCTTTGCAGTAACTTGTTTTAATAACGACATATTTTTTTTCTATTGAAGAGAACGAGTTAGAGTATTTGTAAAAATCCAATTTCTTATTGACGTCAACTGACTTGGTGAACGAATTGTTCTCTATGGGGAGAAAATAACAATTTGTATTAATTGTGCCCATCCATTAGTATCAGATACAGCGCTATTTTGCACAAAAAAAAATGTATGCCCAACTATGCCCAAATCTTCACCCCCGTATCCTGATTGGATCTCAGAGATCACCTATCTCATCCAACCAATCAGTGCAGGGCGCGAATGCTTTGTAAATTTTGGTTGTGCGAGGTGAAGATCTGGGCAAAGTTTGTTTTGAGAGGCATGCAAGTTAGATAGAAAGTCATATAGTCCCTATTCGCTTTCTTTCTGCCCTTATTTATCATACTTGCATGTGAGACTAGTCTGGGATAGCTTTCAAGCACTTGGTGTCATTGCAACAGAAATTCAGTTGTTTTAAAATTGTAAGATTGCCACGTAATGTGACTAGTGCTATAATTAATGTTCTGTTCGTTCAGTAATCAAACATTTATTTTCTGTACGTGAAGTAATTCTCCGTTTGTTTTCTGCCCTGCAGTTTTTCTGTTCGATGATTTCCACAGTCACTTTAAATTTCGTTCTTAGCACCTACCACGGCCACTCAGGACAACTTGCATATTCTGGTCTGCTCAATTTTGGACAGTTCACGGTTGGTCTGGTTTTCATCAATCCTATCCCTGAATCTCTGGTTTCAAGTTGATTGCTTAAATTTTCCCTAATTTTTTTCAGAATATCAACTATGGTCTTGGAGAGATTCCATTGTTTCTCCTTATGGGTTGCATAGGTAAGCTCGCAATAAATTCTGTTTTTCTGGTCAGCATTATTTCATTATGATCAACTCCTCTGAGTCCATTCCTCCTCAACATTTTGTTATAAAATTTAGGAGAATACCTTTGAACTATTACTACAAATACTCTGATTTCCTTCCTTATTTTCTTTCTGAAAAATCACAATTTCAAAACCCTACTTTCCAATCAAAGCAAAAATTATATAATATTATTAATTGTAGAAGCATTATAAAATAAGGCAACAATAACCTAGGAAAAATTGCTACATTGTATTTTTCAGTATTATTTTATTACTAATTTTTATGAAAACATGGTTTTCAAATTTAAGTATTATTGAAGGGAAAAATATCTCCTCTATATTTAATGATGTTTAGGAAAGGAAACTCAATTCAATTCTTTACCCTGCAGTCAGCATGTAGTATGCCATATGGCAGGGGGCAAAGTGCCAGATATCAGGAAAATAAACTTGTATATAGCATGCCACTTAATTGATTTGATTTTGCTATAAATAAGGTAAAAGAGCCATGGATTTTAATTCTTCTTTTTGGATAGATTTCGGAAATTGGAAGATTTGCATTATTTGTGCATTAACTTTACAATTTAAATAACTTTTTTTACAGGTGGTCTTCTTGGCGCCCTTTTTAATCACATTAATTACAAGCTATCAATATTTCGCTTGAGGTAAGGTGCAATCGTATATGACAATTATACTGGATTTTCAAAAAATTGTTTACAATTTTGGAGCATGAAACTATTCCTTTCTTTGAAGGTTTGTTTATCGCCACTACAACAAGGTTATCGAAGCCGTGATTGTTGCTCTGATCACAGCAACTGTCGGCTTTGCCATGATTTTTTTCCTGAACGACTGCAAAACGCTGGGAAAGGACCCAAACAAATTTCCAGTCCAGTTTTACTGTGGTGACGGGGAGTACAATGCCTTGGCGGCAATTTGGTTTCAGACACCCGAGGCAAGCGTTCGAAGTTTGTTCCACGACCCACCAGGTTAGAGTTTTTTATAGCATAATTGGTTAATGCTGTAGATTCGAAACGTTACTTTGGTCACACATTGCGTTTTACATTGCACATACATGTTGGTATCTAAGAGTTTCTTTAATTCTATTATTGGTTTAAATCTTTTTGTTTAAATATATGTATATTTCAGGGAAATGTAATATACATATACAATGTATTAAAACGAAAACTTTAAACAAATAATAGAATATTTATGCTAGTTCCTCGTACATTTCCATTTGTTTCTAGCAGTTTCCAAAATTAATTAAAAAATAATTTAGAAAACAAAGGCTTATTCTGTTATGCAACTCTTTTAAAAATCTGAAAGACTGATGTGATTATATTTTAATTATGATAATTTTTTTGCTGAAACCCAAATTATTAATTTTTAGCCGGAAAGTTGTTACAATATTTTGAAGAACAGAGGGTAACGATAAATGGTATGCTGCGCTGCAGCACAGTGGCATACTGCAGGGAAGCTACTTACATTTAATGTAGGCGCTACATATAAATATTAAACCGAAATCTTCACTGCAATGCACCACTGTACTGCAGCGTCGATATACCATTGGTGTTTCCCTGTTGTATTGTTACAACCTTAAATAATTTTTCAATGAAAATGAAAAGAGTTGAGTTCATACAACTAGTCCATTCTTTTCCTTTTCTTAATTTGACAATTTGTCGTAAGTGTTACGGCTAAAATTATTTAAGTTATCACTTGCGCTCATGTGAAATGATAATAGTTTGAAGCCAGCTTTATGTACGTACATGTACATAGCGTTCTAAATGTTCCGAAACGACTGCTTAAATCATAAGCTATAATTACTGGATCAGATATTCGTACTCTCGATAGCATAACACTTTCGTTCTAATCAGTTTTTAATTTGGATGAATAGTTTACAATATAAAGATCCGTTTCGATACTTTTAGAATGATCTGTATATGCATAAACATTACAGTGCATTATCACGTTCGATAACGTTAGCTTTTAACCCTTTTAGAGAATAGATGATCGCCGATTACTGGGACATGTATTCCGGTAATTGTTTGCTGGAGAGTCACTCGCTGATCACCTTACAAAGTGCTTAAAATTGTTGGGCAGCTAGCAAATGAATCATTTAAGAGCTGAGCAAGCACATTCCTATTTCCAAGATTCAATCAAAAGAAATTACAAAACGGCCCTTACTTTGAAAAAACGTCTCTTACTTTAATTTAGTTATGTTTGGCATATTCTTTAATATTTCGTCATTTGATCATATCTACAGGTTCTCATCAGCCATTGTCTATTGGTCTGTTCTTCCTGCTCTACTTTCTGTTGTCTTGTTGGACTTACGGGTTGAGCGTTCCTAGCGGGTTGTTTATCCCTTCGTTGCTTACCGGAGCTGCTTGGGGTCGGATAATAGGAATGCTGATGGAATATTTATTTCCGGACAAGGTAATTACTTATAGATGAGAGATAATTACTTTAGAAGTAGACATAATCATTCAAAACCATGTGATTAGACAATGGTATTCCTATAGTGATAGTTTAAATTCACTTCATGTTCAATTTAACAATGATGTCTAAGTCGTTACTGACATAGTAACATTCACCTTAAAATGGTTACGACCCCCCACCACATGGCATTTGAATATATGGAAAAAGTTAACATATGTGGTTTATGTTGAACTTCAGAAATACAACTGCTTTTAAAGGGTAATCTTTTTAAGTTGGAATTTCTTAACTGAGTGCTACTGTAATTTTCCCATGTGAAATGATTGCCGAATGATCATCTCATTTACAAAAAAACTGCAAAATTATCCATATTTTTTTTTCTACAGAATTGGGTGGATCCGGGCAAATATGCACTGGTAGGAGCAGCTGCTCAGCTGGGGGGCGTCGTAAGGATGACTCTAAGCCTAACGGTCATCCTCATCGAAGCAACTGGAAATATTACTTTTGGTCTTCCGCTGATGATTGTGCTCATGGTGTCTAAATGGGTAGCTGACTTTTTTAACGAGGTAGGATTTATAACTTAGCATTCCCAATTAGGTTGACAATTTTTTTCCCAAAGCGTAATAAACTTGGGGAAAAATTCAAAATTTCATAACATTGACATTTTATTGATAATTGAATTATTCCACATTGCAAAAAATAATTTCACAGATATATTCATTTGTGAAAATTGTTAGGGTTTTGCTAGATGCATACAAGCTATGCAGTATTCTTGAGAACGTGATAAGGGCACTTAAATGAAAAACTTCCTAACATGTGTTTGTCATAAAAGGGATTCAACATGTGGGCATCAGAATTAAATTATTATAAATATACTTAGAATGTGTGAACATGTATGTATGAAAACTCAAATGAACCAGTTGCTAAACTAAAAAGTCGCCTTTAAATATACTAATAAATATAATAGCTACTTTAAATATAATTTTGTTTGGATCTATTCAAAATTATATTATTATACCACCAATCGTACAACGATATCGTTCCGGAACAGCAACGCAGTTTTTTTTATCTCTAACTGACTATGGTTTTTATTACTAGGGCATATATGACACCCACATTAAGCTATCTGGAGTGCCATTACTGTCATGGGAACCCCCGCCACTTTCAAGTAACATTTCTGCAAGGTTTGGCCAATATTGCATAGAGTTTATGTTGTCATATATTGGCAATCGTTTGATGTGAACCGTTCAATTTTCAGGGAAATCATGAGTCACCCTGTCACAACTTTGAACACTGTGGAGAAGGTCGGTCGAATCGTGGAAGTTCTTCAGAATGAAGACGATACTCATAACGGATTTCCCCTTGTTGAATCCGGATCATCTGGGGTATGTATATCGAGAATAGCAATATGGAGTCCGTATTGTGCAAAGGAAAATTCCGCACATCTAACTATAAGACTATCCTTAACCAAATTGTGCATATTGCGAAATATTTGCGTGAAAATTTCTGGTCACTGTTTATCAAGGACCCCTTTTCCATATATTGAAATGCTAAACACAGCTATCTATAGGTTTAAGATGACAGTTAAAGTCCCATTTTAATAACCATTTCGTTTATTTGTCAAACTACATTCTATTAATGGTGACCGGTGGATTGCTGGGAGCATCTATACGTCACGCAAACGTCATGCGTTAAATTTGTTAATCTGCATTGAATTAAAATTTGTGCTTCTGGTAAGCGCAGAATTTTTTAATTCCCGCCCGGGAATCGAAACTGCATGGTCTGATATCCAGGCGGTTCACAAAGCACTAAGCCAATTAAGCCCAGCTTGGTCCAATTGGTTCATAGAGCTAATGTTGTAAAATTTATGAAACATTTTGATTTGGAAAAAATATACTCTTGAATCCAAAATAGGAGCAAAGCTTATAAAAGCATTGCGTTTTGGGAAAGAATTGTACTACTATTAGCCAATAATAATTAAAGTACATGTATTATTACAGTCGAGTAGATATTCGTTTTTCTTAAATTACTCAAATTATTTTAGCTGAATGCTAATTTTTTTGTTGTACGAATTAAACTATCTTTCCTTTTTCAGGAATCCGAAAATTCTTTCGGCCGTTTTCGAGGCATCATACTTCGTACGCAGTTAATTGTACTCTTGCAACATAAGGTATTCAATTTTTCATTTTATTTTACTGTTCAGTTTTGGTTATTGTTTGTGTTTGCATGTATGTATTTTTTTAAGCAGAATTAACACGTATAAAGTACAGCCATTGACAAAATAATTAGCACGTGAGAATAAATTTTGATATTGACATTGTAGAAAAATTTAACCAATTCAAATGTAATGTTCGTTCTATTTTTTTTTTTTTGAGAATTATGGAGTAATTGGTATTTTGCTTAAACCAATACGGACAGTTATACGCTATAGACGTTTATAAAATCTTGGAGTTGGTATCAAAGTGTTTTGCAACTTTAAAGAAATTTTAGAAAATAAAAAAGCCTTGTACATTTTTAAAAGTGTGAAGCTGAAAAATGTAACATTGCGGAATGTTGATGGTTTTCAAAAATGTTGGGGATGCTGGAGATTTTATAAAAATAACACAATTACGAATAATTGCATAATATTAGAAAATGAAAATAATTAAACATTGCACTTTGTTGTAGGTTTTTAAAGATGCTGGAGACAATTTTGAAGGCTTCAGCAAAAAGCGCTTGACGTTAAAAACCTTCAGAGACACGTATCCGCGCTTTTCCACTATTGACGTAAGGAAATTTCATTGTAGTTTCTACTAAAGGATTTTCCTGTATTGCTTAATTTTATTGTTTTTTTTTTCTTCAGAAAGTTAATATTTCCGAATATGAAAAAGAGTATTCAATTGATTTGCAGCCGTTCTGCAATCCAGCACCTTACTCTGTCCTTGATGTAAGTATTTTCACTTATTTATGCTTGCTATCCAAATTAATGCAGGGTTCTTCCTCGAAACCTGAAAAATCTGAATTATCAGGAAAATTGGGTAATCGTGGAATAGTCAGGGAAAAGTTATTTTTTAAAGGGTCAGAGAAATTTGTCATAAAAATACTAATATTTCCGTTACATAGCAAATTATTAGTAATTTCAAAATTCAAGAGATGCCAAACTGAACCAGCTCTGCATCTATAGAAAAGGGGAGTTCCCCTTGAACTCATTTTTACATTTTACTAAAGAAAAAATTGACATAGGATAAAAAAATGTTGATTTATTTAATGGTAGGAATATTATCTTGTCTAATAAAAACTGATTACAGTTAGTTATGATTTTTAATTCAGTTATGACAAGGGGAGAAAATCGGTTGATATAATAGCTTGCGTGATCCCATTTCTGTTACATTGAGTTGAGATTCAGGTATTTGTTTCATATGTTTGCAATGATTTAGAACCATTTTTTTTAATTACTTAGTGTGCCACACTACCTAGAATCTTCAAGCTGTTCCGTGCCCTTGGTTTGCGCCATTTGGTGGTTGTGAACGATTGTAATGAGGTAGGTTGCTTATAATTTTAAATTTACTGAAATCCGTCTTCTTAACAATTTCTTATTTATTTCATCTATTTCTAATTTTAGGTGGTTGGGATGGTGACCAGAAAGGACTTGGCCCGATATCGGTTTACTCACCATGGAGGGCAGTATGGGCTTGAGGAACTTCATATTTCGCATGGATAGGTAATGCTACTTAGATCCATTCGAATAATGTTACTTACAGATAGAGACATATAGTTTACGCAATGGATCTAGTGCAGGCTGATCTAGTGTTAGTGCAAGATTATCTGGAGTTGTATAATTTGTAATTAACTTTCGCTTCAGTGTTTCTTCGCATTGTGTGCTTGCTTTTATTCATTCGATTTTGTATTCAGTTTTTTTATTATTTTTCGGCAGGTGAATTTATCTTGGCTTTTCTTCTATGGCGGTCTCTAAACATACAACTGCAATGGTAACTCTTTACCAACATTGTTAAAGAAAAATATCTCTTCGGACATCAACAGAAGCACTGTCAGGTAGAATTCCTGACCTTTTTAAGAATACTCTATTTCAATGCTTAATTGAGAATTTATTTGAAGCATGTTTTAAGAAGTTTTTCAGCATTTTTATAGGCTATAAAAACTGTGACTCCAAAATAAAATTTGTTTATTTTTTATTGTTTCATTTTTCATTTATGGTTTGATGAATCTTCCCCCCTATAACAATTAATTTCTTTCAATTTTCACTTGGAATGCTGGTCTTCTGTTGTGCTAATTTTTTTTTAAAATTTAACAATTAATGGTATTTGGGATAGTGGGACTTTGGCAGTAGCCTCTTTGATAAGCCCTCAAAGGACACCTCTTCTTTCTTCACATGTATGGACGGATCCTTTAAGGCCTTATCAAAGAGGCCCCAAGAAACAAAGGACCAAGATAAACACATTGTTCAGGCTGCAAAATGATTTTAATGTGTTTATCTTGGCACTTTGTTTTAAGGGGGCCTTGTTGATATTCCCCTTGTTGTCCCCTTGTTGATTGTCCCCTTTCCTCACATGTTGAAATGGACATAATTGTCCAAATATGTTAATTAGACAAAAATGCGGCTCTGTTTCTTGGGGCTTTTTTGAAAAGATAAGGGAAATTATGGAATTTTTCAAAATGGAGATAAACTCATTCCCAACTTTAAGCAAAGACTCTATGACTCAAAGGTCAGTCAGTCAGTGCATGCTTTTGATGATGATGGAATGAAAAGTTTATTTTCATCTTGATGGTAAGTTTTTTAAAATTTATTTCACCCATGAAGCATAATAAACATATATTTAAACAAAAAAATTAAACAAATAATATAATATTTATGATAGGTCCTACTACATTTCATTTGTTCCTATCAGTTTACAAAATTTAATAAAAAAAATAATTTTGAAAAAAGGCTTATTCTGGCATGCAACCCTCTTAAGGCTGAACTGCACACCCCCATTCCTATGGGGAAATTTTGATACATACTTTAAAAAAAACTAC
>JAQGCC010004175.1:0-13656 GCA_034698905.1 Xestoiulus laeticollis | reverse complement strand
GCATGCGCGGCTGACCTCAAAAAATCTACAACCGTAGATTTACAAATATCTACGACGTGCTTGAGTACCCCTATTGTAAGGTATCCAAAAAAGTATCGCTAATACATAACGCATAAAAAATTCTGGAATTTTGAATAAATTTGAATATGCATGTACAAGTTTTACGGTATATTGAACGTGATTATAGAAATACATGTAGTGGCTGTAAATGAATATATGCATATGTAAAATTATTCAGCTAGATGAAGTAGAACTACATTAAATTTGAATATTTCCTTTTGTAAAAAAGTACAATGCAGGAATCTGAAAAACCTGGAATTGTCAGGGAAATTGGATAGACATAGAATAATCTGTAACGAGATGGCACACTCAGCCAAATAGAAATGAGGACTTCTACTCATTTTAAAATAATTTTAAATAAAAAATATAAAAGCTGACATCAGTTACCATGTGTTTTTATTTGTCAACTCGCACTAAAGTTGAATTCATAATGGTAATTTTCTGAAACATTGTTGTTAAACGAGTTTATTTGTATAAAAAAGATAAGTTGTTAAATATATTGTCATATTTTAAGAATGTCATCAGGATGTTCTGACAAATATGTTTCAAAAATAGGAAATGTCGTGGAAGTTGAAAATGTTATTTTTGGGAGAATTCTATATACAGTTGATGGAGAGAAAGATTGACTTATACATGCATGTACTGTGCTTACATGACCAACATATGTGTTTGCATAGTTACTTATAAAACATTGTGACATCAATATGTCATATTCATGCAAAGTGAATTAAAATCATAATATGTACATTACAAGTAAATTAACATGATAACATTTCATAAGGATATAACTTTCCCATCGAGTAACTCATATGATTTTCCAGAAAAGTCTGATGCTATTATGCACAGATGGCGCTTTGACATAGATACGGTTGTGACTTTTTTTTGCAGGATGACGCTCAGCATTATTTAAGACAAGCATCTCTCTGTCAAATTAGTCAATCGGTTTCGGTTCAGGGATTTATTAGGGATTACTGTGAGCAGACATGAATGAGCATTATGTCTGCCGTTAGAATTTCGCCCAAATCCAGCGTTCCGTCCTCTTTCTATCTCTTTATAGTTCCCGAAACTACAGCGTCATTTCCCAGTCTTAGGGCTCAATAACAAGAGTCTGTTGTTTCCGGTGGCAAGACAGACTCATAAAATAGCCATTACTCAGCAATGGAATTTGAGCGACGTCGGCAAAATAATGCCTATACGTTGCCTCTGGACGGTCACCCATTGGATTACCTTAGAAATGGCCGTCCAATTCAATGAACATTACGACCCGTTGACCAATCCAGAGCCACGCTGCATCCAAGGGCTTTTCATAAGGCCAAGACGAGAAGGATTTTTGGATGCTGCTGCTGCTGCTGCCATGGCAACTGCCAAGCCCAAGAGCAAATTTGTTCAGCACATATTTCCTTCGCTGATTCTTAACTGATGGCGGCTATGCTGTAGCGAAGAGAAACACATCTCCTTTGGGATGTAAAATGAAGCGAAAAAAAAAATTATATGCAGCTGTTGACTATATTGCGCTGCTCAAGCACGACAATTATTTAATATTGTTATTGTAAGATACTTTCTACGTCGAAAGTGCGCCAGTCGATGTAAATAGAGGAGCATGGATACGAAAGCTAGAAGCCTATTGGCCTATAAAAGCAGGAGAAGTTAAATAGAAGAAGCTCTCCGATCAAATATTGATCGAATGTGATACAGTGTTTCCAAAACTTTTTCTGACTGGCTAGCACCCCACCTCCTCCTCCGTATATTTTTATCAAACCCCTTCACATTTAATAAAACAATGCAATCCATTTGAGTGATGAGTTTTCAGGAAAAGTTTGAATAATCGATTTAAAAGTTGGTTGTATTTCCGTACCTTCCTGGGTGGAAAAATATATAGTGATACGCCTATCTTATAAATGTCAACATATTGTATTCTCTATAAATGTCAGAAAATATTTAGTCCTGTGCAGACATAACAGAATTGCGAAAATATAGACATATAGCAGTACATAGTCATACTGTACAGCGAACCTTGAATAGTTTAACAAGTATACAGTTCTACTCGTGCATGTAGCCTATATACCTATGGGATTGTATGGTCATCACTTATAGCTGAACCTGTAAATAGCATAACCCTCCGAATTGCACAACGTTTGGTTCGATCCCAGTGGTTTGTGATATTCACAGGTTTTGCTGTATCCTACAGTCATTTAATAATACAAATTCCATGTATGGGTATGTGTTTAATTTCTTATACATGTATTTCCATAAATGTCATGTATTGTCATATATCATTTGTCCACCAGGTTCCAATGCCAAATTTTGGAACTGTTACATTAAAAATGTCCTGCAAACATCCTGGAATTCATCGTATATATAGACCTATTCTGAAAGTACGTTTGTGTTTATACATTATACATGTGTATAATGTATAAATTGATTTCTAGATTTTTTCCTTAGTATTGAGCTTTATTTCCGATCTCTTTGTCATACTTGGCTGCAAAATTCCCATCTGTCAATTAGCTCCCATATCATCCTAAAAAATCAATTCAAAAATTGACTAGCATTGGAACGCCATATTATTTGATAAGTATACAATAAAATAAAAATTCTTAATGGATTTGCGGTTCTTAGTATATATTGAGTAAGCAGGAAACATTTTTTGATACGTTTTTAAAGAATTTTGGAGGTACGTAGCAGCTGTCACCCTCCTTCCTATTTCAACATCATACTTTGTACTGTAAATTATGACGAACCATATTTTGCTATATGGTACAAAATTAAGTGTGAGCAATGTGATGCATTGTGACAGATTTGCATTAGAAATTGTAGTAATAATAAACTATAAGCT
Organism: Xestoiulus laeticollis; assembly: GCA_034698905.1. Lineage (NCBI taxonomy): Eukaryota > Metazoa > Arthropoda > Diplopoda > Julida > Julidae > Xestoiulus > Xestoiulus laeticollis. The sequence continues at coordinate 10,763 of JAQGCC010004175.1, read as the reverse complement.
GATAAGATATTAAAAATAAGTATGGAGGCATATATTGCAGAATTTATTATTTAATTCAACTGATATTGTTTATTATCTATACTACAGATGTGGTAAACAATATGTAAATTATTAGAGAAAAGAGCATAATAATTTGCAATTGCCTATAAAGATGTCAATTAAACCATTCAATCGAGTTTTTTTACACGTTTTAATGTTTATACACATGTTTCTAAGTTTCTTTTTCTCAAAGGAACTTTTCCTTCTGTTAGAATTTTAATGTCTTCTCCCTCCTTTATAGACGCCCGGTTCCGTATACATTTAATACCGCAAACAAATAACATAAAAAATCGCCGCCTTAAAAGTTTACAAGAATACTACCAAAATAATGATATTGTTTAATCGTAAGTACTTGTTTACACCCGTAAATCTGAACTAAACGACTCACATTAAGTCATATTTTAATAGTGCCGCCCTTGTAGGAAAGCTACCATAAATTTAGCTTTCTAAATAAAGCTAAAATACATTTATACATGTAAACACTTAACTTGCTCTCAAAATTAAACTCTGACAAATCATCTTAATACTAATTTCATAATATAAACTCTTATAAAGCAAACACTATTTTATATCTGCGGCTCAAATGTATAGAATTCAGACTTTTAAGAACACCAAAACTGAAATGAGGTATCAAATGTAATTTAGATATATTTGATGTCTTTCACTCAAAGTGGAAAATAGTGAACAAAATCTAAATGTATTTTATATGTAGCATTTATTGTAATATTCAAAAGCAAATTGTCCATGTACACTATATTATAGCTGATTTCTAAAACAATTTTTCACATGACACTCAAGATGATACAGTTGATACTGAATGGTGGTAAATCTTGAAACCAACTTTGTGGTTCAATTTTTTTGGATTTGGTACTACATGTATAATGTTTCAGATAAAGTGATTTTCATTGCAGTTCTACTATTTAAGAAATTTAATAGTATCAAATATCCTCCTTTTGTTCAAACGATTTGTATTCCAGACAGTCCGCCATTGATTTTTCACCGCTCGATGTTATCTAGTGTTTATTTTAGACGAGACAAGTAACATTTATTAAAAATTATAGATGCAGCAGCATCATATATTCGCCATGATATCACGAATCCAAAAGCTGCTTCTTTGCCAATACTAAAAAATCAGCATTGGTAAATAAGCTTATACGTAATCATGGATCACTGCGTCTCATCTTTAATCATTTCAATTGAAATACGGTAATTCATATTTCAAATTATAAGCAGAAGCTGTAAAAAATTATGTTGACTTTAATGAGAAAACATGATTAATGAACAGAACTTAATCGCAATTTTATGGATTTTTCTGTTCTTTTATTTGAGAATATTTTTCAGACTTGTTTTCACTATATATAAACATTTATTTTGAAATTGTAAAGTAGAAATTAATTTAATACCATAACACCATTACAAAATCATAATAATATATCAGCTTCGGCGATCGTTAATTCTAGACTATATGAAAAGCCAAGCATAAATGTCACATTTGAAATTAAAAATTCATTTGACCGGAGAAAATCGATGAAAGTTACATATCCGATAAGATAAACAATTTATCATATACTCTCATATAACATGCGATAACACAGATTTATAATGTAAACATTTTGAAAGTTTTTTATGTGCATTATTGACTTGATATCTGGACGGTCTCATATTGATGCTCTAATGGTCTTCATAACGTGGCATTTTGACACGACCACGACTTAAATGGAAAATGAGTGCACTCGTAATGAATAAATGATGAATTAGTGACAGAAACTAATTTGTAAACTGTAGGATGCGTGAGAGAAAAAGCGTGTCCTATTATTTCTCTGGGGTTTTTCTTAGTTGATGGTTTTTGAAATTTTTGGTAGAAACCAAGTTTGACGTCGAGCAGAAGTAAGCAAGAGCCCATTGCTTTTAACCTTTTGTCTTTCAACCGTTTTAATGAGCCTTGCTTCTGGAAATTGTTAATCAATGCAAACGCGCATTTTGCATGTCCTTGATGCACGCAGAAAATTGATGCCAAGCTTTCGAAATTATGTCAATAAAATTTGAAAATGTGGTATTTACTTTTTATCTTTTTCTGATCTGGAGCTTATGCGTGCTAGTTGCTCTTTATTTGGTGATGAAGCATTCAGCATACAATGTATGTATGTCTATAGGCTTATATAAAAGAATTTTGAAAACGTCAACAGAAAAACTTATAAGATAACGTTACAGGAATATTAAAGTATACTGGGGAAGAGCATAAAGACATTATATGCTCCCATTTTTTTTTCCTGCATGCTGCTCATAATCCCCGAGTATTAAATTTCTTAAGTGAAAATGCTTTCTTCACTCTTATATAATGCTAATCGATAGCGGGAAAGAAGTTTTAGAGATATGCCCATGTACATGTATATAACCTCTCTATGCTGACTTTTTTGTGTGTATGTGTATGTTCAAAATTACAGCTTGTTTTGTTAGGAACTTAATTTTCTTGTTTAAGAAACGACCGTTAAATGGCACCCACAAATAATCCTGAATGGGGCAAAACAGGTAGAGGAAAATGGCGAGGAGATGGAAAATGGAGAAGATAATGTCCCTCTGTTGCAATAATTCAAAATTACCACCCTAAAAACAAATTAAGCGAAGAATCCAATGTGATCAAGAAATGCTCATTACGTTTTATCATTATGAGAAGCTTCATCATTCCTTATGCTCTAAACGTGATCTGATAAAAATAGCAAAAGGATTTTATTTGGGAATATGTGAGGGTTATGGGATGGGAAATGGAAGGGTTAGAGAGAAATAGGGGAGTTAGGGGCAGAAAATTTGCTTACACGATCCCCTTCTAACCATATAATCACCAAAAAGCTAAGGTATGCATAGCCTTTAATTAGATGAAAAGAATTTGCAAACTTAGCTCACCATCTTATGGAGCATAAGCATGATACTGTAACATAAAATAGATAATACTGGCATACAGTGTAATCAAAATGAAATGCCTGGCTGCATCAATCTTTGATATGCATGCTTAGCATTGAGATTTTATCGCATTAAAAAGGCGCATCGTGGAATTAATTATCAAAAACGAAATTGTGGTTTGGTTTTCGAGTGAGAAATTATTTTTAATTATACTCTTAATGCAGGCAATCAAAGTAATAAGAAAAAAATGTATAATTGCAGCGGAATATTAATGTGCTAGACGTGGAAATGAGAATGAGTATCGATCCACTAGGACATATTATTGGTATAGATGGAGCTTTCGTTATCAATTAAGGATTTTCTTAATCTTAAAAAATGGGATTATTATCTGGCATATAAATTTAAGATTACGATCATTTTATTGGTGATGTCTAGAAAACGAATATCACACATTTCATGGGGAAAATGATTTGAAAATGACTAGATTATATAAATAAAATAAATGTTGCTTTATCTTAAATGGACCAATTGCAGGGTTTTTGTGAACTTGAATGGGTAAAAAATCTAAATTATCATTAAACCTCTAAGTGAAATTTAGTTATTATTTAATTAACAAATGTATACAACATATTTAAAACATTATCTCTGAGTGCAAAGTTTTAAAATATTAAAAACCAAATTATCGATAAAAACAAATGAAGACAACAGTAACAATCCTGAAATTAATCATGTATAGGGTTATATTGCTATGATTTATCGTTCACATCAAATAACGCATATATTTTCATGTCTGTGGCTATAAATTTTGAAAATATCATCATTTATATTCTGCCCGAGATTTCTGGAAAAAAATATCAAGATATATCTCGTTTTCAATAACTCAGTGCGTTTCCATCAGTGGTGGATTTTTTTTGGTAGTAGCCAACCGAGTCAGATCTATACCTCCAGAGACACATTAATAATTAATTAAACACATAGCTTATGACCCTCGTGTGGTCATTAATGCAATTGCATTTGAGAAATTACATTGGGATTAACTTATAGAGACATGATGTTACAGGGTGCTTCGAAAACTGAATGTAGAATGAAAAACGTTTTTTCTGTGTTTTTTTTTCTAGGTAATATCTTTCGTTTGTAGACTTTCTACAGTGTAGATACGTGCATGAGGGCGCATAATATTATCGATAAAATATAAAACACGAACATAAAAAATAACTGCTTTTGAGCTGATAAACCTGAAAACCTCACATAGGTATAGTGTACATGTATGTACGCAACTGTAGACCAAAACACACATTTATACAGTGTGCCCATGAAGTTTATCATAAAGTGATGTCAAACTTAATCTTGGTTTTGTTTTTAAAAAATGTTATTACAACCGAAAATTTACTGATATGTTAATTAGGTCATTGTCTGCGAAATTCATGGAAATAAAATATAGCGTCCATTTACTTCTTTATTTATGAATTAGTATTCTGGAAAATATAATTTTGGGAATGACTGGGATATTCATTGTCATTATATCAAGTATAATTTCATGAATTATATATGTCTTCATTATACCACATTCCTGTGAAATAATTTCCCGGTTTATATTTATTTCTAGCATAATTATAAAATCCTGAACAAAAATCATATTCCTACTATTTTATAAATTCAAGGTTTAAACATTTGTTTCGATTTCATTTTTTTTGTGTAAGTATATAGCTATATTTTTTAATATTAATAACGTTAAACCTCCAATAAAAGGAAATAAGTTTTGTTTCCACAAATGCTTGCATAGATGATTGAAATTTCTGGCTGCCTAAGCTAAGAAATGTTGTAATCTTCAAGTTCTTGTGCTCTCCGAGTATTTTTCATGCTCAATGTGATAATTCATTCAGATTCATAGGATCAAATTCCGTCATAAAATATTTTTTACTGGCAAAAAACAACATTACCGGTTGGATCAGTACGAAGCAGACTTAAATCTCTATTTGAACAGAGCATTTATTAAATGAAGAAGAAGGCCCGGGTTATATAAAGCCCGTTAGGAAATCTATTTTTATTGCGACATTTAGATGTCTTTTTGCTCGCAAAATGCATGAGGGTGCCTCAGGATCAGATCAAGGCAGCTCAGTGCAGTTTCGTAAAGCTGCACTGAACTAGGCATGTTTACTTAAGAATATTCTTTTTAAAAAAATGGAGAAAAATGGAGAAATCTTATACTATTCATATTTATCATCGCAGTATTACCGCAGGGTATTGCTAGCAATACAGCATATCCTGTGTATGTTCAAAAAAAATGTTTCAAGAAATGGATTATTTGCACATTATTTCAGATATCTTTTTGAGTTTGGCTATTTTTGGGAGCTATATAGGCTATGTTTACGACCAAACAAAGAAAAAATGCTTTGGTGTGTCCTATCAGGAGTATTTGGTACAAAGATTCGAGGCTATATAGTAGATATACATTATAAGTGGAATTAATTTGGAATGCATCTTTTTTGAATATTAGAAATTTCAAATATATTTGAAAGTATGAATAAATATAAACACAATCAGATAGAGTAATTACTTGATCCATGCAATTAATATGAAAATTAGAATGTGTACATTGTGGTTCTTATGAAAAATATACGTTGTAGCAAAAAAAAAAAATGATTATGGCCCTATAAGAAAATGTTGCATCTCATTCGAAATGGTAACCCATTTACATTATATCATTACATGAGTGAAATATCTGCAGGCCTAATGAAAGCTCATGCTTAGCTAAATAGCATTGTGGCATCTTAAATCTAACAAATGATTAAATTTCACCATAATTTCTGCGCTTATAAATTTCATTCGCCTTGAAGCCATTGATTATAAGTCATGTAAATAAACATTAATGAAAATCCATGAGTGTCTGGACTTGTGTTTGCGCGGTTAAGTCTAATCTAGTGCAATTCATTGAGGCGGGGCAGCTGCATCTATAAGCTCCAATAAATATTGTTGTTATCTGGCATTTTCCATTTCTGCCCAATATCCCATTTAGGATTAAAATTCGATAAAGGTAATTAGGTTATTATATTCCGCGAAACCTGCGCACTTCATTAAACGAAATCCTATTTTTGGAATAAGCTTAGTTGGAAAAGTTTAATATATTCTGCAGCATCGAATAATGTATTAGACCCCTCTCATTTTTAAACGTAATTTGTTTTTGTTTATGGGAAACAATAATAGACTAATTAGGGCGAAGTTTGTTTTTATAGACGTCGTAAAAAACGGGTCAAATTAGTTTTTTATTAGCAATTTTACGAAGTCTGAGCTCTGTTATGAAATGAAGACTGTAGGCTTTGGCACAATACACTTATGGCCCAAGATGATGAGTAGAAACTATATTATTTTGCATAGAAGCGTATAATGTTCAAACAAGAAAATAACAGTAAAATCTGCTCAGTATTGGACAGTTAACCGATATTATGAGCATTTCTAAACTGCTCACGTTGCAATATCTACTGGACATTTGCAGAGAATTAAAAAAGAAATCATGCGGAGGTACGATTGACCTATATTTTCTAATGCTTTAAAACACCTTTTTTGATTAATTCCATGCTAGTCATATTAAAGTTCCTATTTCCAATTAATCAAGCGGGTTATATTTCTTCTGTTGCATTTTATCTCAATGAAATTACTTGGAAATAGCATGAAGATATTTTCCTAAATCTCTTTGAAACAAAATTAGCTTAAGAATGAAACTTGATAAAACATATTTTCTAACTGCAGAAAGTTATGCAAAAACCGTATAAAGTTCACCTTAAAAAATCTGGCACTTTGCCTCCTGCCACATTGCATATTACATGCTGACTGCAGGGCAAGAAATTGAATTGAATTGAATTTGAATGTATGCGCTGCCCCTGTATATAGGCAATCATTAAATACACACTTGTATGTATGGTTTGCCGCCTTACAAGGAACAGTGCGGATTTCTTATGTACTACAATATATCATTTTTAATGCTAATTCCACACAAAATGGTGTTGAATATTTACATTACAGATGTGGTTTGTTTGTAATTTCAGTTGCAATGCTCAATTGAAAATTCAAACATAATTTCAAAACTTTAAATTTCACTTCAAATTGTGAATTGAAAATTCAAACACTTCAGCATGTGAAATGAAGACATCCAATTGGGCATAATATCATGCCTATTCATTTAAATATAATGAAAAGTATTGAAATAAAGACCTTGTGAATAATTGTCGGAATTATAAGGACTTATTTTCCTCTTTGTCAATGGGATTCTCTTAATGGTATTGAAGTTGTACTTATATGCAATCTAAATTTCAAGCGATTAATCCCGATGTTTTCCACCATCATGCCAACAAAATGCGGGTTTTTATACGATTTTGTTTTCAGGCTGGAGAAAACCTTGAAGAAGCTGAAGGTTTTTTTTCTCTTCGAATAGGAATCTATAGCTTAAAATAAATTGCAATTGAGCTTATGTGGATGAGACTTCGTCATAGAAAACGATCAATACATTTAACGTTAAACTAAGAAAAAAAACAAGTATTGTCTATCTCCATCAGAAATTTGGAAGGACAAAAGATTATTTATTGAACTTCCTCCGAAAAAGATTTTGAAACGGAAAAAGATGGCGTAGAAATCAACGCTTTTGGGACGAGCTGTCATCCCCCCTCCCCCCCAACCAAAAAAAAAATCAATTCAATTTTGTCCTCTATATTGCTTTCTATTGATGGAATTTAGGTTACGACAAAAACCGAAATGCTGCGTAGCAAATTGTACAGATACATGCATTTCAGTTCAGAAGTTAATACCCTGTTATTTCTCGTGGGATGCTTTTTTATCTGCAATTAGGCTTTGTGGGAGACTGAAATCACTGGGGAGAATTTTCAGGTTTTGAAAGGAAACTATTTCAGCCTGGCGTTTATAATAGTCTTCTTCTGTTAAAAGGTTTTTCCCCCGTTACAATAGTACCTATATGTACCATAAATTCACTTAGGCAAAAAAATAATAAAAGTACATGTCAAGCTTTTCTTTCTATGTGATCTTCTATATTTCTTGCTAAATATGGTCTCTGGAGAGATATCTAAATTGGAAAAAAAATGAATAGGACATATAGGATAAAACATACATGTACATGTATCTGGATGTATGCACAAGGGATAAGCTGTAATATATGGTCATTTTCAAGTGTAGGCCATGTGGCTAGCACGTAGCTACAAATCATTTTCACATTTCTAAATGAATTAATTTGGAAAATAAGCAATCACTGAGGTCTATCTTAATTCCACATAAAATATGGAATTAGTTTGCAGGAATCTTAAGATAACAAAGCTATATCCTTATTTTAATATAATTAGAACTCTTAAACATAATACGTCCCTTATCGTATTTTTTGCTTTATTTTTATATTACAAAAACCTACATTGATTTTTGCGTTGGTGTATTGCTTTGGATCCCTTACGGTAATACAACTTCTTATAATCATTACAAATTGATGAGAGCCATTTAACACTACCAAAATTGTTGTCAATGATGGGGATGTTAATCTTTATGCTTGATTCATCATATAAATATATATTAAACATTGTAATTTCATATAACTAGGCTTATAGGGAAAAAACAGTAATATAGTAAATATAAAGTACATGTACTTTCATAATAAAATCTAAGCGAAAAATCTCGCTAGGTCTCATAGAACAAATCTATGAGAGAGACTATATGACATATGAAACGTTCTGATGAGATCAATAAAAATGTGTGAGACTCCAAAATCATAGGGATTTTATTCTATGGAGCTCTATGGCAAGAGTCCCTTAATAATAACATTTTATGAGTCTGTTATGATACCCCAGCTTAAAAAAAGGTAGTTAACTAGATTTCTAAATTTCAATTGGTATAAAAATGAGATGTTCTATAAACCCATTAAGCAATGGGGTCTTATACAATCAGATTTGTCACTAGGGATTATATATGCACATATAAATATATAGGTTTATTTTAGGACATGTGTTGTTCATATGCCCTAGTTAATATCTACGTGATTTTTGAACAGTTGTGGGCATTAAGAAACGCGTGCATGCATAAGTTAATTTAACACACATTCCTAAACGACATGTTTAAACAAACAGTTTGCAAAGGCCAAACTTCTGTTTAACTTTTAGTCTTCTAGACTTTTGGTAACTTCTAGTCTTTTTTATTTCAGAATGAAAGCTCTGAAAGTAGACAAAAGCAATTCCGTCAAATGGGTGGATAACAACTGAAAAAAAAATCCCTCCTCAGTATAGGACCCACTTATACGGCTGACTATATTTATTCTACTTTAGCGTCTTTCTGGGATTTCATTTAAATTCAAAAAACTTGTGGCCCAAATATTTAAATGCGAATTTTCTGTACTGTTAAGATAAAAAGAAATGTAAATGAATCCCTTCATAGCCCGCGATTAACTTGATATTTTTGCGTCGTTTTTAACCAACATTAACATAAAATAGGGCTATTAGGCGAAATCGTGTCTTTTTATGCCTCCACCCTCCAATTTCTATGCCCTATTAAATGCTGGAGTTGGGCCGGCACATTCTGCTTTCGGAATTTATTTACCGGAAAAAGTTAGGGAGTTGTTGTTTTTAGAGAGAAAAAAAAATCATTACTTTGCAAGGCCTGCTTTGCTGCCTATAGCTACCAAGTGCTCGAAAAATTGCACTTAAACTAAAATGGTGCGAAGTCAGGGTAAAAACGATGCACCTCTTTTTTTTTCATGCTAGGCTTATTACATTCGCTAAACAATGTTGGTGAACCTGAAGAATGAAAATGGGAATCCATTATGAAGAAAACCTTTTATTGATTCGGATTGTCACTTATCATTACTGACTTCAATATCTTAAATTTCAATAACTGCACAAAACTGCACATAAAAGCAGTTTAAAAATGGGGGAAATTGATTTCTCTAAAACAGTTTTTTTTAATAAAGGCTTTTACAATTTACCATAATCTAAAATGTTGGAGAAATGCTAAATAGGATTTCTAATCATTGATTGGTTTATAAATGGTGATTATACATAGCGCACAGCTAATCTGATTTTGGTTTTATAAGAAATGAAATTTTGATAAGAAAACAGACAGATACATATTTTGATGGAGTTATAGAGAGACTATAAAAATGGAAATATAATTGGTATAATATGAATTATGCCTTCGATTACCTCATTATATCCCTGCAACTTAATAAAAACTGATTTACATGAATGAAAATTCGAGCTTGCTTGATTTAACGTACATTTAAGTTGTTTATAAAATGCATATATACAATTTGGAATTAACACCCTGTATATATCTCTTTTAACGTGGGCATGCAGCGTGTCCAATAATTTTTTTTTAAATATGATATAATGAATAATTTATAACGAGTGTAAGTCTTCTATATTTTTATAAGCATAAAACTTGTTTCTATAGCATTTCAAGTACATTTCTAGTCTCAATTCCACATAATTGTTGAATGTCCGATCGATTTTCACAAGATTAAATCACTTCAAACGCTAAATCCCCACCTAGGGGTTTTATGGTCATTTTACCACGCTCCGTTAAATTTATATCTGTAAATTAAAGTGCTTGTATAATCGCCGATTAAATTAAATAGCATGGCGATATCAAACTTAACGTTGAATTTTAATAGTCAACTAAACATTGTATAGTCTTTACATTTTTTTAATGCAACATAGTGTATCGATCTTATGGTATTCTATAAATACCTACTACATATACAAACTAGTAGTTTGTATACGTATTCTGACAAGAGTTGTAATAATATAATTCAATCCGTTCTACAGTATTTTTCGCATTTTTCA
>JAQGCC010004174.1:0-13656 GCA_034698905.1 Xestoiulus laeticollis | reverse complement strand
TTTAAATATAACGAAAAAACATGTGACACTACCTAACATTGTAAACTACTTTGTATAAAAGTTTCGGTTTATTTGGATCTACACAGACTACGTGAATGTCTACGTAAGAATTCTCCATTGGAAAGGGTATGGTTGAAAGCCACTCTATGGCTAGTATTGGATTTTAAATAACGCGCCACATTTTCAAGCAGACGATGCATTTCTGCTAATTACGTCATATTGTTCGAATTTGTATGTGGAACTTCCGCTCAGTTTTTTCTTTCACCAGCGGTGCTAGGTGACTCAAGACTGAGGAATTTCGACTATTTTGCTAGTGAATTCCGTAAGTAAAAATTACATTTATGAAATGCAAAATTATATTGATTTTTGTTAACTTAATTTCACTAGAAGCCATGTTTTAAATTTGATAAAGTACAATCTGAATTCATGTTTACCACTGACAATAGTAGATGTCAAATATTAGGCTTACCTATAGGGCGTGAACGATGTTATGTTGTATTAAATTGGACGGGTAAATAATTGAAGTTAGCACTAGGGAAGCTTTTGTACTAAGTTATTGATCATGAAGGTATGAAAACTCGTTTAGGTGACACGTTTAAATAACGAAAGGTATATATAATGTGTAATTCGTGAAAGGCGTCCCCGGCCCTGTTTGAATGACCTGAACTGACCCTGGCCCATTAGTCATTAAAATTGTGTAAATAAAACCAATAAATTTGCTAGTTCCATTGGACCATTGTACATTATAAAAAGCAGTTTCTGTTCATGACTAGGCATCAGGTGTATTGCCTACAATTAATCAATTCATCAGTCAAATGTAGCCTACAGTATATTTAGATGTTTGTCGTGTACATATTTATCCATATATCCTCAGTACTCATGTACTAGGCATACAAATTTATATAAAATTATAAAATAATCATATTTTTGATTGATTGATAGATACTTGATTGTTGATGTCATTACATAATTGCTGCAAAACAGTTCAATGTAATACCTATATGAATATACGTACGTTTATTCGACTAATACTCAATACATTCATAAATATAGCTCCTTTAGGACTAAAAATATTTCCATTGCCATATTAAGTGCATCTGCTGAAAATAACAGTGCACAGGTACAGCAAGAAATGCTGTCGTTTTCCTTATTAGTGTAAAATTTGATATTACACTAAAGTTTTGTCATAGATTAGAAACTTACAAGTTTCTTGTTAGTTTTTAATCTATGGTTTTGTAGTCCATTACATGTCTGGAATCACATTAGAGAGATCAATGACGAGCTGTACCTGCAACCCATACTATTTTATTATGCACCCGAGCAAGCTAGTGCACTGAAATTCGACCAATATTTCAACCTAAATCTTTTAATTGATATGCTGCCAAACTGACTTGCAGTTGCATGTCTTTGAATTAATTTTTCTCTTTTCCATCGTGTTTTTAATCAGTGATAGGGGCTTAATGTCGGTAAACACTCAATCATTATGATTGGTTGAGGCATACGTTAGGCTTTATAGATCATGCTTTCATTTTTGGCTTTCAGTATAATCAAGTTTTCAAGATGATGTCAGCAGATACGCAGCTGATTACAGGCTCCATGGCATTGAAATGGGATCCAAAAAATTTGGAGATCCGCACGCGATCTGTTGAAAAGACACTCGAACCTCTTGTTATTCAGGTAATTAAAACGTCTATTTCGTAGCTAGCTTTACACCTGATTCACACCAACGTTGATGTAGATCAACTGATGTGGATCAAGAAAACTTTGGCGTGTTAATTCACACCGCAGAACTCAGTTAAACTAGTAAAATGATCCACATCAGTTGATCTACATCAACGTTGGTGTGAAGAAGGTGTTATCGAGTCTCATGATTTCCGGCTAACTGCCTATTAATGGTAATTTACAGGTGACAACATTGGTCAACACAAAGGGCCCATCGAAGAAAAAGAAAGGCCGGTCGAAGCGTGCCCATGTGTTGGTTGCTGCTGTTGAAAAGGCAACAGAAAACTTCATCGAGAAAGGCGAACAAATTGCTTATGAAAATCCCGATATCAAGCAAGAAATGTTGTCTGCTGTTGAAGAAGTTCGCAAGACTGGTAAGAATTTACTGCCATACAGATATATTGAACAAAGTGTGTTAAGCTTGGTATTAAATGTCCGATAATTATAGGCGCAATAATGAGTCAAGCAGCTCGTGAATTTGCGGAGGACCCTTGCTCATCATTGAAGCGAGGGAACATGGTGCGTTCTGCTCGAAACTTGCTTTCAGCTGTCACCCGCCTTCTCATCTTAGCTGACATGGTGGATGTCCATCTGCTGCTGAAATCTCTTCGTGTTGTGGAAGACGATTTAGAGAAAGTGAAGAATGCTTCCAGTCAGTCTGAGCTCCTGGACTCATTTCGACAGTTTGGTCGTAATGCTGTCGATTTGATACAGCAGGCTGCCAAGCGTCAGTCGGTATGAATGTTTAATGGTGTATCCTTGAAACTATCAAAAATTAGAAATTAACTTCTTACACAAAAGCTACTTATTAGTGTTAAATGTACATTTAATGCGTTTCAGGAACTGAAAGATCCTCGCCTGCGTGACGACTTAGCTGCTGCGCGTGCTGTTTTAAAGAAACACAGTATGATGCTTTTAACAGCTTCCAAGGTAATAGCATAACTAGAATAGAAACCACATCATGATTATGCATTGCATTATTTTTTAACTTTTTTTATTCTTTAATGTTATCATTAGGCCTATGTCCGTCATCCTGAATTGGCTGCGGCAAAAGCCAATAGAGACTATGTCTACAAGCAAGTTTGCGAAGCCGTCAACACCATTGCAGATGTTGCTCAAGGCAAAACTCTGGGAGGTGCAGCTCAACCTTACGATGGCCCTGGAGAACTCGCAGCAGCACTTGACGATTTTGATGTATAATTTTTTTGCGATGTTATTAACTGGTATCAATGTTCTCGCTGAAATATTTATAAGCCATTTATTTGTCGTAGGAACGCATCATCATGGACCCTTTAACATATAACGAAATTCGTACCCGTCCATCACTCGAAGAAAGGCTGGAGAGCATCATCAGCGGTGCTGCCCTCATGGCGGATTCTTCGTGCACTAGAGATGAGAGACGTGAAAGGATAGTTGCTGAATGCAATGCCGTGCGCCAGGCTCTGCAAGATCTTCTGTCTGAATACATGGCAAATGTATGAGAGGTTGCCAGTTTATTTGCTCTTGTAGAGCAGTGGGGTCTGGGTTTGTTAGGGATCTTGATGAATGTAAAAGTTGGTTTTTTATTCAGTCAACTCTGGTTATAATCAGCTCCTGGAGATATGTCAACAGTAAAATATTGCTTAAAAAGAGTTATCTGGCATATTCAAAATTGGTGAAAATTTGATTTACTGAACTTTCTAAAACCAAACATGATTTGCTGTCATGTTTGGGTTACTAAAGGAGTTGACGGTCCCAGTGTTCATGAATTTATGCTGGTTAAAGAAGCGGGGATAATTATTTGGATTTTAATGCAAGGGGGTTTACACGCTTGCTGTGTTTGTCATACGTCTCCACTAATAAGAAATTCTTGTTATTTGTCAGGTGGGGAAGAAAGCTCCAATCGATTCTTTGGAGAAAGCGATTGATCACATGTGCCGCAAAACACGAGACTTACGCAGGCAGCTTCGCAAAGCTGTGGTGGATCACGTTTCCGATTCGTTTTTGGAAACTAATGTCCCTCTGCTGGTGCTCATCGAAGCTGCAAAAGCGGGCAACGAGAAGGAAGTGGAGGAGTATGCGCAAGTGTTTACTGAACATGCTAACAAATTAGTTGAGGTGTGTGGCACTTGCAGCGATTTGGTTTGTGCTATGATTTTTACAAGTTTCCTTAACTGCTTTCTTTCTTTTCATCAAACAGGTAGCAAATTTAGCATGCTCGATGTCCAACAACGAGGATGGGGTGAAAATGGTGCGTTTCGCAGCTGCTCAAATCGAAAATCTATGCCCACAAGTAAGGATCAGTTGAAAATGGTTGCAGGATAGGTTTTCGGTTAGGGGCATAAATGATTTATCGTTATTTCCTCTCAAAGGTAATTAATGCGGCAAGAATTTTGGCTGCCAGACCTCGATCCAAAGTGGCTCAGGAAAATATGGATGTTTTTAAGGAGGCCTGGGAAAATCAAGTGCGCATCTTAACTGAAGCTGTGGATGACATTACCACAATTGACGACTTCCTGGCAGTTTCAGGTCAGTGAATATATATATATATATATATATATATATATATACCTGTATTTAGGAAATCATACTGCACAAAAGCACAATTTTCATCGACATTTTCGTTGGGGTGTTGCAGAAAATCACATCTTGGAAGATGTGAATAAATGTGTCCTGGCTCTTCAGGAGGGCGATGCTGACACGCTCGATCGCACGGCTGGGGC
This sequence comes from Xestoiulus laeticollis, assembly GCA_034698905.1. NCBI lineage: Eukaryota > Metazoa > Arthropoda > Diplopoda > Julida > Julidae > Xestoiulus > Xestoiulus laeticollis. The sequence continues at coordinate 9,232 of JAQGCC010004174.1, read as the reverse complement.
GATTCGAGGTCGGTCGGCACGAGTATGCAACGTTGTAACTGCCGAGATGGACAACTACGAACCCGGAATTTACACAGAGCGAGTTTTAGAGGCCGTTGCCGTTTTGCGCGATCAAGGTTTCAATGAAATTCTCAGTTATTTTTATTCGAGGTTAACATTTAACTGTTGTTGCGTCTTTTACCTTCATATGATCATATGATCTTTTTCCTCGATTCAGTGATGCCTAACTTTGCTCAGCGAGTCGAGATTGCCGTTGAAGCTTTGGGCACTTCTCCACAAAGGGATGTTGATGAAAACGAATTTATAGATGCCTCCCGATTGGTCTATGATGGTGTGCGAGAGATCAGGCGTGCTGTCCTCATGAATAGGGTATGATTGCGGTTGTCTTAGTTAACATTCTCTGAATTGTTCATCACGAAATTTGCATGTTTCTCTAAGTTACATTGCTACTGAAAAATTTCGATGGATCGTTAATTCTAGTGGCTAACGATATTTCAATTATGATAACAGATAGTTGATTATTTTTGTTGGTAATTTTACTAAATGCCTAAACAATATATGGGCATTGTGCAATAACGCGAGTTTTTCACATAGACCGATGATGAACTTGACCCCGAAGAGGTTGTTTTGGACGAGCAAAACACGTACGATACTCGTAGCAAATGTAAGCTGCACAAATATAAATTATTTTGCAGCAGTTTTGCTCAGGGACGGAGAAACAAATCTAACACGGGGGATTTTTCGACCTCGTTTTTTGGATAAACTTTGTCCCTTAATATCGCCATTTTCATATTTGTTGTATCTACAATTGCAATCATGTTTACAGACAGCCGAAGAACTGGACTCGGAAACTGAAATTGAGTACGAGGATAACACGTACGAAACCAGGAGCAAGTGTAAGAGCTCAATACGAGGCACTCGTGAATCATTTGCAAAATATAACCATATACCATTTACTAAATAACTAACGAATCGTGTGCAATTACCACTAATTAACACTTATTCATGCTAACTTGGTTTTGGTGTGTGCATCCGTGGTCATCTCCATCCCTGGGCTGCTGCTAACAATTTCCTTTAACTAATTTGGTTGAATTAATTCGATAAGAGGAAAAAACTTGGATCGTGGGAAGTTTATGGTCAAAAAGTTTAGTACTTTGGTTAACCTTATACTATAAAAGTTTAATTTCTACTTGACAATTTCAGCTGGTTGGAGAAATCATTTTTCAAAGTGACACATTTTGGAACACTTAATTTTGTAAAAACTCTACACATCTTTATTTAACAATATATAGTATTTTCAAAATTAATTGTCAGGTTTTTGTTAAGGTTGATCCTAAGCGACCCTAAATTTACCACTAATCCAAGCCGAAACTGATTTATAACCTGCAATTTTACTACCACTTACAGCAAGCGCTCATACCGATCATGACGAATATCCTGACATAAGTGGAATCAATAACACTCGAGTAAAGTATAGTTTTTCAGTTTTTAAAATTTGTTTTTTCCTCGAATTTTATAACAAATTCAATGTACTTCACACTTTTCAGGATGCTATGCGATTCATGGCAAAAGAAGACAAAGAAAAAATTTTGCAACAGGTGGAAATCTTCCGATCTGAAAAATCCAAATTTGATCGAGAAGTGGCAAAGTGGGACGACACCGGCAATGACATCATCGTCTTGGCCAAGCATATGTGCATGATTATGATGGAAATGACAGATTTCACTAGGTATGAATGCTTCTGGGTGTGTATGTGTATTCACTGGAGAGGTAATTGCTAAAAAAATCGCCAAAACTTGTACTCATAGGGGACGAGGCCCACTAAAAACCACCATGGATGTCATTAATGCAGCTAAAAAGATTTCCGAAGCTGGAACCAAATTGGATAAGTTGGCACGACAAATTGCCGATCAGGTATGTAAAATCGTTATGGATTTGAATTTTTGAAAGTATGTTAATTTCATCTAGATTTAAGCCGATGCCAAGTCAACCTACCAATAACTAATTTAATCGGGTCGATAGATTTCTTGTTAACGAAACTGCCTAATGAGCAAGAATAGATTACGAAATACAGAATAAGAGATAACTTCATGTTTGCAGCTGCTTACTGTTATATTATATTTTACAGGTATCTTAAATAATTCTTAAATAATCAAGGCATACTGGAGTGTTCTTTTCCAAGTGTTTTAGTAATATTATCCACAAGAGGGCTATTTTGTGTTGAAATGACTATAATGTTAATGATAGCTAAGGAAAGGCCCAAGTATCTAGCTTAACCGATTCAATCTTTAGTGTCCCGAGTCGAGCACCAAAAAAGATTTGGTAGCCTATCTGGAGCGCATCGCCCTCTATTGCCACCAGCTGAACATCACCAGTAAAGTGAAGGCAGAAATCCAAGTGCACAGCGGCGAGCTTGTAGTGTCTGGGGTGAGTCGAACGTCTTTACTTTCCTGCTACTTATCTGCCTCTCGCTTCTTTCGCATATTTTCAGTGCCCCGAGTCTAGCACTAAGAAAGATCTGTTGGCCTACCTGCAGCGCATTGCACTGTACTGCCACCAGTTGAACATCACCAGCAAAGTGAAAGCTGATGTGCAAAACATTAGCGGCGAGTTAGTCGTCTCAGGGGTAGGCCTGTAACCATTTGATGTATCGTGGCGGAATGCAGTGCTTGCTGATCCCATATTTATTTGGCACTCTTTTGCTCGAGACAATTTTTTCAGTCGTTAGTTGTCGTGGCGTAATTGTGCCTGTGAGGCGTATATACAGTGGCTGCCTGGAAAATACTATTATTGTTGTCGTTTTCACCATATTTCTGTTCATATTTCACGTTTTTTGCACCCTGATTATTTTCACTTTTATTATTTGTAAGCAGAGTAATTGGTCAGCTGTCTTTTGAAAACAATAGTTCCTCTTAAAAAATCTGGCACCTTGCCCCCTGCCCCATGGCATGTTATATGCTGACTGCAGGATAATACTTTGAATTGAATTTAATCTGGTTCGTGCAGAATGTAATTAGCATTAACTAGTCTAAAAATGTCTGGCTTTACCCTTTCTTAAAATATAATACTTTTATTTACTTTCAACAAGCAAAATGACATCAGCGAAACTGCATGCTTAACAAATTAACGGATAACAAGCTTTGTCTTCAGTTACCGTAATTACTCAAATAAACCTCCGGGAATTTATTTATAAATAAGGAACATTGACCCGGGTTTATTATTTTTATTCCCTCCTTAACACCCGGAGTTTATCTGAGACCCAGGGTTTATTCAAGTATTTACAGTATAGAAAAATAATACAAGTGCAACAGTAACTCTTCAATTAATATACTCTTCAATTTCAAATTTCTTATTGCAGTTTTAAGTCTAGACTAGTGGTCGGCAACCTGCGGCTCGTGAGTCGTATGCGGCTATTTCGATGTCAAGTTGTGTATATACCATAATACACCATAATACAAAAAGTGGCTCTTTAAAAACAGAAATTTTGTAAATTATCACTTTTGGCTCTTCCGTCTCAAAAGGTTGCCGACTCCTGGTCTAGGTCTATGCAAAAGGCTTATAGTTTTTCATTTGGACAAAATGAGTTGACAGTTGGCCAGGTACTCTGCTTCATGGAATGATCATAACTAAAAACTACTTTTTTGTGAATGTATACATATGTCGTAAATAATATTTATACTTGTTGCTATATTTAATAAATCTGGTTTCTTTTTTCACATAGCTGGATAGCGCTACCTCACTAATTCAGGCAGCTAAGAACTTGATGAACGCTGTCGTTCTTACAGTGAAGGCGTCTTACGTTGCATCCACAAAGGTACTAACCTTTTTAACATATTGCAGCCTCGTTAGTTAATTCCCATCACAATTCTTATTCCATTTTTTTCAATTTTAAGTACCCGAGAAGTGGTCTGGTCAGCGTGAGCGTGAGTATCGATTTCTGGTTATGTTTTACATTACCACAAAACATTTTAGAGATTGTAACTTTGATTTCCTCGTTCAGTCTCCCATTGTGGTCTGGAAAATGAAAGCCCCAGAAAAGAAGCCTTTGGTACGTCGTGAAAAACCAGAGGAGGTACGGGCAAAGGTGCGCAAGGGCTCCCAGAAGAAACATATCTCTGCTCTGAAGGCACTGAGCGAATTCCAGAGCCCGGCAGAGAGCGTTTGAGGCAAGTGCAGCTGAGCTCAATCGTTTTTTTCTACGTTTCTCATTTCACGATCAGCATCTAAGCGACTATACTTAAATTATATGTACTCCTCTCTTCCCCTTCAGCAATAATATATCAAATGTTAGCACTAATGTCACCCAGATTGTTTGAACCGTATTCCGACTTTTTTTGCATTCGGTAAGGTTTAATTACTCCTCGAACGAACTCGATGTACCCCTTCGATGGCATACGTCCCGTGAGATAGTATTGTCAAGCGCCTAAATGTAGTGTTCATATTGCAGTGTTATATCACTCTACCAGTACGCTCTCATTGTGCTGTTCTTAACGCATCGCTCGGGTAGCGTTTTTTACCGAAAATTTCCATTAGTTTGTGGGTTAATCGGGCATCCTTTCGTAACTTTTTTATTGGTCCCTTTGAAAGGGTGCTGAAATGCTGTCCTATTTTTTATATATCTATCAGAATGATTTTATAAGCTGTGATTTTTACTCTTTGCGAAGATTTTTTTATATTCAAGGAATGCTGCAGGCTCTTGGCAAGTAAGCGCCAGGTGCATTGTACGGAAGGTGTCGAAAATGCAGTTTTAGCCCGGTAGAATACTAATTTCATTCCTTGATTTCCTTTGATTTATAAATCCTTCTTTCACCCTAGTAAACTGTAGCGTTTTTTAGGAAATATTTTGAGTTTAAGCTCGGGAAAGTGTCTTTATCAAGTGTTTCACATCGGATGCATAATGTGTGTATAATTAAAGCCTTTTTTTTCGAATATTGGAAACATTGCTATTGGTTAATTCATTGCATTTTCGGGCAGTAACCAGATTTCCCAACTTTTTCCTTGTTTAAATGATAAGTTGCATACAACACGAACCCTGGTCTCCATAAATATATTAAAACCACATTAGATTTTGGTTGATTTTATTGATATTCTCGTCAGTATTACAGAGACTGTTACAAGAAATTGTTCTGACACTAACAGAGTACGAAATTGAGTTGTCACAGAATACTGAGAAAAACAAAAAAAATTCAAGTATCCTCAATATATTCAATCAAATCATTTATCCGATTTATCCTCCTTTTCCTTCTTGGCTTTGTCTTGCTGTTGAGAAAGTGCACCCATAGCACTACGCACTGCCTCACTTTGAGGATCCACCCCTGAAAAACAGAACATGTTTAAAAAAAAACATCTGTGAAACGATATGCAAACAAATTATTTGACAAATTTATACCTGGGAGACTTTGCAAAACACTTTGCAGAAAAGCAGGATCGTTCATTACTTCCGAGTAATCTTCATTTTCCGCCTGAACAATATCAAACAATTAAGCTTTTGACAATATACCTATTTAAAAGAATTAAGGGAAATGCGTTTACCCTTTTGCTACTTTCTGCATCATCGGTTTCCATGGGGACGGGATTTTCATCAGATTTTTCTCCTTTTTCAGCTGTGAGCAACAATACCACTTAGTCGAAAATCTTTGTCGATAACAATGCAAATGGCTAATTTTTTACACTTACGATTTTGCAGCGACATTCTCATGGCATATGCAATTTGCTCGTCTTCGGTCATAGCCGCAAAATCTGGAGTTTCCGCAGCCTCGGCGGTGGCTGCGCTTTCCTGGGCTAAAGACATAGCCAAGGCTTTTTCTAATAGAACTTCTTCATTTGTGCCTGTGAATGTAGATTTTTGACAGTTCGTTTCAGTATAGGCAACATGTTAACCACAAAAATACTTAAAATTAACATACCTTCTGGTTCCTCAGCAGTCGCGCTCGGAATGACCCCAGCTTCTGCAGCAGACTGAGCAGCTGCTCGTCGAGCCTCCTCTTCTTGTCTTTGCCGTTGTTCTTCCATAGAAACGCGAAGAGCCTACAAAGTGTCAGCGTTATAAATCTTCACACAGACTTCCATAAAAGGATCGTCATCGAAAAAGTACTTACGAGAGCAAGCTCTGGATCTTCGTTAGGGTCCACTCCAAACTCGAATCCAGCTGCGCTTCCTAAACCGATTGCGCCAGTACCATCTTCACCTTGTATGATTGGAGAAGTGAGCAAAGCATCGGACAGATGAGGGCCAGGTGGGACCGTCACCAAATGAGATCTGGAATGGTGAGTTGCATATATTAAAATTTTAGCTGCTTCTTAGAATATCAGCATTTTGGTATGTTTTAAAACAGAGCTTAGAAATATTACCCTGAACCTTCTTTCCCATTGATAGTGTTTACAAACGAAGATAACTTGTCCGAGTTCAAAGACTGAAAATAGAAAAGAAAAATTGAAATATGCAAACTACAGTATCAGATGGCCGACGCATACACATCAGGTGAAATCCTCGATTAAATACGTACATCTTCCCCAAAATTCACTATATCCACATTCACTTTCTCCTTCTTTAACCTCTTCGCAAGCTTCACCAACTGATTATCAGAAGACTAAAACATGTTTAAACAAAGCAAACTCATACCAAATACAAACCGCCAAACACAAGTATCCACACTCACGTCTTTCTCATCTGTTGTGATGGGGCTTCCAATGAAGACTACGATCCTCATTTTGTGGTTCTTGCCCTGCCTATGCCGCAATGCCAACTGCACAACAGAAATAGTTTTATTCAGTTTAGAATTACGGTGGCATGGCTAGAAACTAAGATAATGCATTTTTGATTACTAACATGGGCAATTCGAATTGCGCTTAATAAGTTAACGTTCCCTTTGGGCTGAACTTGGTGGAGTTTGGACAATATGCGGCCCACGTCCGAGGTCAGGGTCACCAGAACTTCGGTGTTTGCCAAAGTGAGCAATCCCACATTGTTCTCGGGATTAGATCTGGTCTTCGAGTGACACACGAGATTGACTGCATCTTGCTGAGCTTGCAAACGAGTAGGAATGTAGTCACCATTCCTCATATATTCACTGTTATCCACGCTGAAACAAATGCAATTTGTCCATCTTATATTCACGTTCATTTTAAATCCCTGATTTTTTTTTTAAACCAGTAAGCTTGATGCATTGCTTCACTTTGCATTTAATTTCGAATTTCATACTCTATATTTATCTATTTATATAAAAAAAAATTAACCAGAAATTAAAAATCGATTTGAATCTTAGAAAAATATAGGATAAGTTATTGTACAAAACAACATGTTTATAATAATGATCTCACAGGTAATATTGATTTTTTTTTTTAAATTTGTACCATGTTTTGCCATTAATGTAATTTTGGAAGTTATGTTTAATTTGTATCCGAATTCGGAATTCTAATAATAGTATTATTTTCTAGCACACAATTTTTTAAAGAATGCCGAAAATGTAAAATGAATGGAATTTCTTTACAGTGACGACCCTTTCTATTTGAAGGGTTCCTTTAGTTTGACATTTGATTTACAGTACATAAATGTAAGTTACGCGTAATTAATTATCAGAAATGAGCAGGGCTAGTTATTAGTTGACTTTTTTCCCCTCTAATTATGTTTATACGTATATTTTAAAATGAATATCGTTTACAAAACTGCTTAAAATTTGAAGTAGTGCAAGTCACTGTCAAACACGTAGGGCAATCACCCCTCCTTTATTCGCCTACTATTGAACTAACCAGTGAACACGTCAAATTTTAGGATAAGCACGCTCTTAAAGTACTAAGTATAGCTTTAAATTAACAAAATTCATAATTTAGCAATCATTTCTGGCAAAAATTACAACTTACCAAACCATAGTACTTTCCAGCACCATTTTGCTTGATTTTTCGTAACTAACAGGAAGCCGAACATCCCAGAATGCATCACACTTCCGACGCGTCTTTTACTCTTTTTGACTGTTCCATTGTCAGCGTTCCAAGAAGTTTGACTTCGAGTTTCGCGTATTTTAAAGTGAAATTAGCTAGATTAAACTATAAAAATGGCAGAAAGAGGTGATATTCTTGATCTAGAGTTAGGCGAGGGTGTTGGTGATGACGGTGAAACGGTGACTCCAGCTGATATCTTGAAAAAGTTGGAAGAGGTAAGCATCATGTCTGCCATCAAAAGCCCGCCACTTGTTGAAAGGGAAAGTTTTTGCAATACAGTACCTATGCTAGTTAATCCTACCATATTTTGTTTTGGGATAGAAGTATTGTAAATTGGTTTACCTAAATAATTGTCCAGTTGTCAAGATACGTATATACGCTATGTTTATAGTAGGCTATAGGAACTCGGAGAAAATTGTAACCAACTAGTTACCAACAACCGATTTACTAATACTAGTAAATGTTATTACAAGTTTATAAAAAATGGTGCAATGAACCATCATCAGTTCAGGAGTTATGACAGGAGTGGCAGTAAATAGAAAAAAGAGAGCTAGCTTAAGCTTACATAGTATAGCGTAGGCCTACATGTACTGTACTTATAACGACCATGCACAATCAGAAAGTTTGAGCTAAATAAAAATTCAAGATAAGGCCGGTATGAGATGCTAACATTTCTTACATTTATTAGTAAATCGGTTGTTGCATGGTTACTCGTTGGTTGCAATTTTCTCCGAGTTCCTTTAAAATTCTCAACCATTGATAACTTCCGATAACGATGACGTTCGTTCAGCAACAATTAATCACATATTTCTGATAGTTGTAATTATCGACATTGATATCCATAGGCATAGCACCCATATTGCAGTGGTCTCTGCACTCTCCTACACCTATAAACCTTTGTCATACAACCCATACTCGGTGAGACTCAGATTTCTATTTTCGGCGAACATTGAAATCAATTTTTGAATTAAACAATTTGTCATCTAGATTTACGTCTACAATATTTAGATTCAGATTCCACGACAGTTATATCTAACCTAAACTTACTAGCCATACAAACATTAGCACAATTGTTCATTTAAATGTAATTAGGCTACTACTTGTTGTGAAGGTGGCTGATCGACGTGCCAAATGGTTACCATTTAATTCAACGTTTATTTATTTATTTATTTATTTATTTATTTACCAAAAACACTCAATGAGTACACGAAATCAACTAAGAAGAAAGAAAAAACAATGAAAACAGCATATTATAACACCTAAGCTATAACAAGATTCAATTAAGGAAGTTTACC
>JAQGCC010004173.1:0-13657 GCA_034698905.1 Xestoiulus laeticollis | reverse complement strand
GAGCTACACAGACTACGTGAATGTCTACGTAAGAATTCTCCATTGGAAAGGGTATGGTTGAAAGCCCCCTTAATCGGCAGAGGTATAAAAATTTTATTTGTATTAACTGCTCTCATTAATACGTGTTTTTCGGGGTGTCCCAAAAGAGGTGAAAACCAAAAAATTCCAGGTTTTTGTAATTTTATGAAAACTTATAAACTTTTGCACTATTAAAAAAAATTACACTGTAGGTAAAAATTTCAGGTTTTTGTAGATAAAAGAAAATACAATTTTATATGGCACCACGTCCAAAACAGGAAACCTGCACAAAATGCAAGGTATTTACCAGCAAATGTTTTAAACATGCATTATAAGCCAATGTAAATCTAGTACACTCTTGAGGCACCTGAAAATATTAACAGTTTCTAAAGATATTTTGCACTACAATGTATATGTACGGGATCATCAAGTATAAAAGTTTTTGACCTCTACCGGTCCAAAATTCAAATGTTGATTTTTTTAGCTTCACCCTAATATACAATTTAAATTGTACATTATTTAAATTGCTTTAAAACGAACGTGCATATGCTATTGTATTCACGGTTTGCAGCAAACAATGTTACTGCATGAATTTGTGATCTAATATATATTGAATTTTGTTTCATATATGCAATTGATTGAGAATGATTATACACTCTGCAATCGGTACTTTAAACATAATAACTAAAGTTTCAGTGTTCCCGTTTCAAGATGGCGCCCGAACCTAGATCTGGTGTATATTGAAAGCTTTGCCAGTATGGAACCGATAATCTGCTTATAATACAAAGTGCATCATTTTGACCGTGCAAACGTGAACACCCTACAGAGAGCATGTAGGAAAGTGGACGATCTTGGAAATGAGCCTTTGGGTTTGGACTTAGACGAGTCCCTGAGGATTCCCCCATTTGATAGTTTCATCAGACTAATGCTTTCTTTCATGGCCCCTACCATTCGCTAATGGGCTTTCTTTTCGGTTCATCCAACATGTAGCCATACAACTGGATGCCTATATACATGGATCGTCTGTTTAGTCTCTCTACAGGACTACATTTTCCATTTCGGCTTTCCCAATCTCTTCTAATGCTGCTTTTATTTAGACATCAAATTACGTTCGAATGCAATCATGGTCATGTTAAAACGTGGGTGTGGAGGTGGGGTAGGGCAAAAATGCTATGTTTTTTTTCATTCTCGGATTGGTGCACGAGCTGATTCACACATTTTTTTATATTAAAAACCTGATTGGGGAGCTGCATCTGAAATACGTTGTCAGGGAATCATTATTGACACAATGAATCGAATCTTATAGGTCTTTAATTTATATATGCGCTATTGTAAAAAAGTTTATTTATTTCCTACACTCCCCCCATCTAATTTGTAACAGTTGGATTTTATTTTATGCGTCACTAAGTAACAAGAAGAACGAAAGTACATTAGAATTTATGAGTATGAAGATATAAAGTGTTAGAAATAGGGGAAAATACATTGATATGATATATACGAATGGGAAGATACATGTATATACATTGATATGGAGGTTATAAATATACGAATCATATGAAAAATTGATGTACGACATTATTGTTACAATAGTACCAAAATATAGATAAAGTTGTATATTTTATGAAGACATTACGTCTTCAGCATTGCAATCCCACCCTTAATATTCCCCTATTGTAAACATACATGTGCAAACGATTTCCATGTATGCAGATTCAGCATTATATTTTCCAAATGATTCATTATCGTAATTTGTTAGCTTGGTTATGGGTTATTTATGCACCTCTATGAAGTGCTGATTCCCTTTGTAATATAGTACGTTTAATATCTCAAAAGTTAGACGATTTTTTTGTAAAATTGTATGACATCAATAAAGTAGCTAATTATAATGTTCTAAAATTTTCCACCGAAATATCTTCTAATCAGGATCAAATTATTTAATGATCATGAAAGTAAAACAGGATACATGCCCGGTATTGAATTTGGCTATCTCCGCATATACTTGTACATGTATTACTTACGATGTAGCAGCCTACAATTAAGCATTCATCTTTCGCTTCGTTCATTTTCAATCCATGTACAATAATTAAGAGTTGCAATTACTGACTGCATAATGCCTAACAATGCATGGCTGGAATTAATTAAATTGTAACAAAGTTACATTTTTGGAAACACTTGCAAAAATCCTATCTCTTTCGGTTTTATCCATAAAGCCGACAACGTTTGTATACTACGATATTTATAATTGCACACTTTCTTAAGAAATGCAAATGAACCTCATTTGTAATTTGACTCGTCGATCTATAGAAACGTCTTAGATGGCTTTACTTAAACTTTTGCATTTAGGGTTAATTTCGCATTTTGTGGGCAAATAGTTATAATGTTTTAATAACTTTCAAATTTCATTTGGAATAATTATAGCTATTTTTAGGTTGTAAACACTAGCAGTTGTGGAAAATTACATGCATAATTCCTATACATTTTTATAGCTGGTAGGCAATATACTGCATATTGTATACTTGTATAAGCATTCATCATTTTTATATAATGCCCCCAATGTTAAAGAATACCCCAATGAACTGCTGTGCATAGTTATGAATAGAATTTTTAATCGGATCGTCATCTACGGTTTTCATTAAAAATACGGTTAATTTCGTAAGTTCTAATCCGCACATTTCTACTATAGGCAACTTGGAGGTAACATTTTTCCTCGTATACTCATACATTTCTATAGAGACCAGTAAATCTTCCAATTGTTATTTGGCGAATATGCAATAATTGTTACTAATAGGATTAAGTCTCTGTTGGATCATAACTTTGGTGTAGAATGTCATTTTGTTATTAGAATCGGGCAATCCATATATTATTTTAATTCACCCAAGAGCAATGCGCAGATTATGGCACTGCACAGAACCAGAATTAATAACGGGGGCAAATTATTTCTGCAATAAACATGAATGGTTAATTATTGAACTTACTTCTGGCCAGCTTCATTGTGCGCGAACCTTCGTTGGGGGTAAATAACCCAGCGCACGTGGCGTCTCCTGATTGGGCCACTTGAAATCCAGTCTCGTCTTCAGTTTCCTCGTATATCTAAAATGTCCCCGAAGAAACATGGATTTAGTGTTTAATTATACCTGAGAGAATGATGTAAAATTGCTAGAAAATAGCGATTTAGAAAACGGGGCAATAGCAGGGGCTAAAGTTGTTCACATGGGGTCATAGGACCAATCTTTTACAATTGGAGCTCGCATACAGGTTAAGGCATTTATGAAAACTGCAGTTGAATGTGCCGACCATTGCTTTGTGAGAATATTTTAAAATTTTAAAATGAATATTTGATAGAAGTCAGGGATAAACGTCTGGTGTCGAAAGCGCTTTGCATCTTTGCATCAATACAGTGTGGTTTTATAGGAGTAATTTGGACTCGTAAAAGGAAGGTTGAATCTTACTTTGCTTTTTATATATCAACGTTTACGATGTTTGTATAAAACTCGATTTGTTAAAGGGCCTCTTCTTGTTTAAAGCGAACGTTTTGGTTGAGAGAAACTTTGAAAATGCACGACATTTGGTTTTGTCGTCTAAATTGCGCATATTTAATCCCTTTTCGCTTTCAAAAGGAATGAAATGTCGAATAAGATGTTTCTCATCATTGTTAACGACGATTCAAGTTGTGTCAAATTAAGAGATGGAAGCTATGTTTTTATTCTTCCTTCAGCCTCAACAGTGATAATGAATTGTGGTTTGCCAAAATGTTTTGTGAATCTTAAATTTAAATCAGATTGGTAGCTAGTGCTTTTTGCATTTAAATGCATTTTGGGATTTATATTGTGACCAGAGTGTAAAATGCAAAGTGCAAATACTGTCTCTGTAAAATTCGATTTTATGCAGTTTTTTTTTTATCCTCACCTCTATTTCGTCGTCATTGAAACTCACCGGCATGGAAAACGATATATCATAAAACGAAAATGCGATTTTAAACTTTTCTATTGGCACTCGAGTGCAAGCGAATCAGCAAAGGACAATAAATCCGAAATTGAGACGCGCTGTTTGATTATGCTTTGATGACTGCCAAGTGATCTGTTTCTCGAGTATTTGCGTGAGGTAGATTGGATTTACTTCGGAAATTGAATGCAAATAGATAGCGTAGGACTTACGAAACATCTGTACTTGTCTTCGAGTGCAGTCGCCATTTTGTGCTCTAATTTCCCAACGAGGAAACGGGTGGAGCCTTCCTTCCAGTTGGCCAAACAAATCAATTCTTCGGCTATTTTGGATGGTTTGTGGCAGGGAATAAGTAAAGAGGGAATGGAAAGGTTTCGAAAAGAGGATGAAGAGGGGGAAAAAAAACGTTAAAGAAATGAGTATTTGTTGGCATATCATCAATGATGAGCACTATAGGATTTATCCGAGATACAAGACGCGACGAGATTCTTTTCCATTGGTTTTTGCAGCCCTTTCCCACGAGTCTCGCATCTATTTGATACCTTACGTTTTACAAACACTGCTATTGTGCCTCTAGAAGGTTTAACACAGTCTAACCTGGATTCGTGGGCACCTCCATAGCGTCAATTAGTCATTGTTTTATTTACCTTTTTGCAATTTTCGTGTTGAGTGTGTTTACATAACAGAATGAGTTAACTTTGCAAATCCATCACTTGGTTGAAAAACTAGTGCCATTTTTGTTACGAATACTACAATATTAGTGTTCTACCTTTCACCCATCAACACATATATCCTCGACATAACAAGGATTGGCATCTCTGTTTGCTACCCCTAACGATGACGTCTTGTCTTATATATGCTTAAATGTGTGTGTAAATAATACACTTTTTTCCTACATCATAAGTGGAACACGTCTAAAAACCAATTGTAATCTATATCCGAATAAAGTTGAACACATAGACTATAATTGTACAGTGTATATACAGTCCATGTGTATTCAGTATAACTTATTTTATATGGTATAACCTACACTGTATAAGACTTGGTAACGTTTTCTATTTTATCTTAGACGAAATAAAAATGACCTCACTAAATTTAAAGAGGTTATAAAAACAGGTATTTGCAACCCAGAAATAAGAAAAAAGTTAATTAATGCATCCTGAATGCTATATGCTGGTGGCACTGAAGCGTTCTTACGATAAATAGTGAGATTTAGCACCGTATCGTTGTACGATAAGCCTACGTAATTGACAGCACCATCTTTTACTTTTTTAACTTTTATTGCGCATGCACAGTACGAAACGTTCACAGGTACGTTAAGCAAACGCCCTTCTCATACACGTTAATGATTTGCCTAGTGAACGTTAACAGACGATTACGGAGAAATATGATGGAACATTTTAAAATGCGCGAGTGTGGTGGCTCTCAACATAAGATGCTACGTTAACGATTTTTTATGAAATGTTCAACCTTGACCGGGGTTATTGTATTATTGTAGTATTTTCTCTCGGGTGCATTTACCGGTAACGAGCATGAAAGATAACGAGAATAATTCTTGAATACTTCAATTGCACATGTTATTATGCATTATCTAATAAAACAATTTTGAGCAGAATAGCAAAACGCTAGACGTTAGTTTTATTTTTATACGTGTACTAAGTTATAAAAATCCTTTTTAGATTGGTTGCGTGAGCAATGGGAAACACTTGAGCTTATCTTCAATAAACAATCTTGTTCTTAGAATTCTGGATGTTTACCCTATAATTTTGTAGAATCCTTCACGTTTTCAGACATGACAATTGTGTTATAAAGTCTACGGCACAGGAGAACTACAGTGAACAGTATATGTAATGTATTTTGCAGATTTCAAGCAAACATTTTTATCTAATACTTTAGTATGCGTGTAGAGCATGCTAAAAAAGCGAACAGAAATTTGTCAACTCATTAATCTGAAGTCTTTGTACTAGTACATGTACATGTATACTATATGTACTTGGTTTTTAGCTGTGAGCAGTTTCTGGCTAACTACGGTTCACTTACTAAACCACTGCGGTACAGCACCAGTTTTTTTGTTACCCGTTATGCATTTTAAACGACTAAGCCTGCACGCATCAGGATTTGTAATTATCTAAGAATTACGGCCATATATAAACTAATTTTTTAAAGATTACCTCGCACCTCGTGGCTACGGATGCTGCTACCTATCGTTCCATTTCTCACTGTTCCGTGACATGACGAGACTGGTGATGGCATCATTGAATGTCTTTGAGCTTGAGGATAAAGTGCATTTTCTCAGCGTTTAATGCAGCATTTAACACCCGAATTGCCTTTTAACACGAGCGCTGGGATTTCTAGCATCCGTCTACTTGTTTGTTTTGAGAGTAATTATGAAGTAACAAAGAATGTCGGCTTTTCCATAACATGGGCATATGTTTTCCTCGAGGTATCATCAGTGGTGTCTTCAGTGCCAAACATACAGAGGTTTTATCCGAATATAAATCGGTTTTCCCTTAATCTTTTTCGCGCTTTTCCCCCAATGCATTGCAAGTTTCGTTTTCCCATTCTATAATGTAAGCGGGCCAGAATTCAGTCTCGGGTGTTTGTACATAGTCCTTAAGAGCGTATCGATGGCATCATTTAATCAGTTTTGTAGCCATTTTCTATTTACTCTTCGAAAATAGATGGTGCACTAAAGGCGAACTGCATGCGTATAGAGACCTCGATAAATGGGATCAGATTTTTCCCTTGTATTACCTATAGTATTTTCAGTTTGCATTTCATTTCGGTTGAAAATCAAGCCTATGCTGGTCAGGCAGAACATTGGGTGAATGTAAGGAAGGAAATGAAAAGGTGGTAAATTTCGATATGTGAAAACCGCAACTTGAGTTTTAAACTTGGTTTATAACTCAAAGAGAAAGCCTACCCCTTCTTTAAGGCATCCATTCGGTGCGTTCTTGATGCTAATGGAAATTTGTGTCCTTATATAGCACATTCGCGAGGCTTACCTTGAGCTATTTCGTAGTCTGGGAATTAGTTTCGGGGACTCTAAATGCGCACCGAGGTAATTTTTCATCAAGAAATCCCATTTATGCGTCGCGAATGTGTGTGGAAAATCCTTTTTGAATAACTGAAATTCTCTAAATCCGAAAACATATGTTAAGATTTTGGATGGCAGGAGAGAGAAAAAAAGACAATGATCATGGCAAGTGATGATACAACCTTGGTGTGTGGTTTAACCAGAAAGCCTGCCAAAGTCGTGTGAAACTTTCAGAAATAGTATTACCGTATAGTATACGGATTTTACTTTAGATTTAATTTAGAAAGCGACAAAAATATGGGCTATAAAATTAAGGGTATTTTGCACAGTGAGAAAGTGCAGAGCTCCCCTCTGCAGCACCTTATTAAAGAGGAAAAAGACTGTTAGATTTATCTCACGTCTATTGAAAACCGGAAATGAAGATTTTGGCTCTAAAGTTATAAGGAGGATTTATATATAAAGAACTTTAATGTTTTTAATAGAATTTTCATGGTGAACTATGATTCTGAACTTCGTTTATTACTTCTCTTTGGAACCGAATTTACGAAAAACGTCAACGTATACGTTCGACCAACTGCGAATTACAGTTTTAATTACTTGTTTTCCATTTTAATTATTGACAAGATAATTTTTCAAGCAAAATTTAATTAAGTCTTCAGCTGTATGGTCTAGCCAAACATACTGGAAAGTGCTTTAAGGATGGCTATGCTCCAATTATGTAGTTTCGATGCACATTTCAGTAATTTGTCCATTTATTTAAATTTGCAATTACAACCATAGCGGTTCTCCTTTTTTTTTAATGAATTTAGGATCACATCTGATTATTCCAGATATGCCTGAAAGTTTTAAAGGATTGTCCTTTAAAAGGGACAGATAGGCATATCTGGGTTAACTGTTTCTGCATTGCATCTACTACTATATATTGATAAGGATTAACTATGGGATTTTCAGAGCACTTTTTTTTTCGAGCTTTTTGAAAATCAGTCACACTATTACAGTGAAGTCTCGGTAATCCGACACCATATGGGGCCAATCACTGTCGTTATTTTCTATTTATAAAGTGTACATTGGAAAACTTTAAAGGAAGGCCCTAGTATGTAAAACCATCGATTAGTTTTATTAGATCAGAATCAAGGACTACTTGAATTATTCTATGGTCAATACTTTACTTATTTCTTTGGCAATTAATTGAATTTGTCTGGTAGTTGGGAACCTCGTAATTTTATTTGTTCAGATTACAAGACGATGAAACCCAGTGTTGTTCAGAAAATGCCAACTATTCTTCCCTTAATTATTATTATATTGCAGTAAAGAAAATTCCAAAGACAGAAATAAAGGTTTTTAATTAACCATCGGAAGCCAGCGACTACAACTTGCGATATACTCAAACAATTAACGATATTAATGGTAATTAAGCAACAGAATTAGCAATATAAACTTTAGGAAAAAAAATCTACCAGCAATGGATATCATCAGCACGTTCATTGAACAAACAGTGGTAATAGAGGATGCTCCAAAATTAACTAATTATTTCACTCATGGGTGGTTAGTTTTGGAGCACTCTGTATAATAAAGCACTTGCTGAACAGTCATTGCATCGTTGCATGTGCAACTGTGCGTTATGATTGCGGGTATGTCTTCAGGAGCTGATGGAGATTGTCGATTCCGTTGAATCAAGATAGTGTCTCCCTGTGGCACTACTTTTCAAAAGTGAATCTCCTTTTGCAAGTCTAGTGCATCCATTTTTTATTTTGTAAAATTGAAGAAAAATATTGCTAAAACGTTTATTGTAAGTTAAAAAAAAATCAATGGCATTATGTTTGTTTCCACTATTCCAGAGACTGTTGCATCAGATCTGATTTCAGAAACGTGCTGTGTGATTGGAAGTTCTGGAAGCATATGTTACCACATGCACCTCAAATTACTGGTATAAAAATGAATCTAAGTAATCTGCACATTATATACATGTATATCAATCTACATATTTAATTAAGAATATTTCATGATATGATTGGTATTAAGGAAATTGTATGGAATCCGTTGCAAAAGGATATACATGTACATGATTAATGCAAAGCCTTAGTACAAGGCAACATGCATTGCATTAGTATTAATATCTAGTATTCTATAGCTTAGCCCTTACACAAAGATATCCTTTCCATTTTTTGTTTGTGCAAATAAACTCTAGTGTTTCTTATTGACTACTTGACTAATTAGTGGCTAGCTACCTATCGTATCTCTTTTGCTAAAATCTATAGAGCAATCTATGACCTACTTTTATCTTTTGATATACGTTTAATTAAACTTTAGATTAACTTTTAAATCAATTTTAAACGAAGATTCAATATACATTAAATGCAAAAAACCGATTTTTACTATAATTTCGTGTACACTGCAGCATATATTAGCTTGCGTCACTAATTACATCAGGCGAAATAAAAATCGGGCAAATTCCTTGTGAAGATAACAAACTATGCATGCGTACCAAGTGGATAAGATGACCTCGCCAAATTTAAGAGTACATGTATAAATATATTTTTGCAATTTAACCAGAAATAACAGTTAAACCAATGCATCATGAATGCCATCTACTGGAGGAATTTGAATGAAGCGCCGTTACAAAGTATTAGAGGCATTCAGCTTTCAAATTTTATGCTAAAGAATTTAAACGATTCTTCCGATATTTATTTCGGCTAAGATAAGATAAATTCATGGCAGAAGCCATTGCCTTGCATAGACTTGCGATACATAATGCATCCGGTTCTGTAGCTTCAGGATACAAAACCAAAATCATGGTTCTTTGGTTAACCCGAAAAAAACATTTTATTATTTATTTTACAAAAAAAATAATTCAAGGAGAGGAAAAGTTGCGCATGCGCACTTGAAACAACTAAACATGCAAGTTAAGTGAAACGCTACTCCAGGCAAGAAAGATATTCTCAATTTTCTAATTTGCTGCAAAATAAAATCCTTAGGTGGGCTACTTTGGGAATGAAGCTCACTTCCCTTTTAGCGAGCAACTCCTGTTATGTGCTTTTTTTTCTTCAGCATTATACTAAGCCATAGTTTTCCGTCTTGGAATATATCCCCTTTCCTCTTAATAGCCCCTTATTTATTTTCTCTCAGAAAAAGTGAGGCAATTCTTCGTTGCTCTCCTCTCTTAGTCAGCATTTTTATTTCAAGATATAGGCTATGGAAGTATGACACGTGGTTTATTATCCACGAAGATTATTCGTGATGGGAGTTAAACATCCATTTGCAATTTGAATCCCTAAGAGGAGCTGCTATCATCTCTTTTTCGGGGATAAAGCTGCATGGAATAGAATCGTAAAACAATCTAAAATCTCAACCTATTTTTTATTCAAAGATTGAGTCTTTACTGGAGATCTTATGAAAACAAAATTCGCTCGTTAAATCGCAGCTGTTTGATATAATCTTTTTATTTTTATGCTATGGAGATCCTTATATCCATTCAAAGTGAGCTTAGTTCAAAGCATAAAGGTCACCGCTATACGTTTTCATCCAATATTCACATTATATGAAAACAATGCACATAAAATACAAAACAGCAATTTGGGAATATGGCTTTATTTAACGGTGCATATTTTCTTTCTATAGTGCCATTATCAGAATATCAACCCCAAAATTTGAATTTCTGAGTTACATGTATATGAAACTATTGTTTCCCCATCTTTCTATTTGCTTTCATGTTTGTTTACAAAACAAACCTTAAACTACCATAATGAAAGTTTCCAGAATTATTTAAGAAAAAAACTTCATTTACTTGAAAAACATATTTATTTAACAAACTAATTTAGAATACAAAAATAAATTTCTAGATCATATAGACAACCTGCATTTATTTTATGTCAGTACTCCCAATGAATAAAATCTTTTATATAGGAGCCCCATATTTGTTCTTATCTTAAGGATATAATATTAGACAAACATTTAAGAAATTTAGGTTTCTTTACTCATTATTTTAGCGTTTCGGTTAATTTTTTAATGATTTCAATATAATGAACATGCATTGCAACATATAATTAGTTTGCTAACAAAATTACTGTATAAAATCTTCAATTTATATGCAGTTGCAATCGTTAGTTCTGGTACATGTTTCATTTATATAAAATTACCAACAGGCTTGACTTTTAAACGTTTAAAACAAATTTCCTTATAGGAAAATTAAATGACAATATACATAACTTCTTATCTTGTCGTTCAACAAAAAGTTTTGGTACACAATTTACTGACAGAACTGAGCTAATGCTAATTGGCTGAAATCTATAATGTTTGCGTTTTTTTATACATCTACAAGTACAACATTTGCAATAGTTAGAATTTTGTGTAATTCTTGGTTAAAAAATTATACATACACTGTATGTACATATGACAGATAAATGGACAAGTTGATGTACTGCAAATGAAAACATATCTTAAAAATTATCCACGAAATAAGACATTATGATGCATATTAAGAAATTTAATTTAAATTAAGATGCATCTTCTGCATTTCTTTTGTTTACTGTTCGTCTTATTACAAAATGCAACTAATTTTAAGTTTGAAAAAGTAGGGAAATTAAGATGCATCTTTGCATCTTATTTCGTGGACTCTTAATTTAAGATGTTTTGATTTGCAGTGTAGTTTAAGAGCTTGGTCCACGGATAAAATGTAACTGTCATGGAGCTTTTCACTTAAATACCACCTTGAACGAAGCCAAATACGTTGCCCCATATACTGATTCATTTGAATGTCAAATTCATCGCAATATATCATTGGCGACACTGTTTTTGTTGTTGCTCTACTGATTATCAAGTGTCCTTTTTTTTTTTTTTGCTTCTATTTGCATGCGCCATGTGACGCCCTTAAAGTATTACGAGACGCGCATTAATGCACCTGCCATGCCTTTGAAGAGTTGCTTTTATAAATATGCTAAACTCGAAATTCGATTTGCCAAAAGGAAAAGTGAATCCTTCATCCTTCCAAAGTAGGAAATGGGTTCGTGGCCAGGGCACCCTGTACATGAACCTGTGCTCCTGTTTTCCCATCTTCCTTTTACCATCCTCTTTCATTTTTTATTGCAGTAAGGTTAACAAATATTTGGAGATGCTCTCGACTTCAATTCGAATGGCATACGCGCTCCGTTTACCCATTCCCCTCACCCCATTAAATTCCCACATTATGACGGGCGTCCCAAAAGTACACATTAATTAAAAATGCAATTAGAAATAGAAAGCGCCAATGTTAGAGCATGAAAGACGCTTGCAACACGGGCGAATGGAATGTTTTTCTTTGAATTTTAAACAGCCGAGATTAATGGACCTAATTTGATTACTGCTGTTGTATCTTTATTCGACGATTCTCTCGATCTTTTCTGGATTTCTTCGCCTTGTGTAAACCTTATTTAAACACTAATTGTTTGAAAACTAATTTGCCAGCAAAGCTGATTAAGCGAATCAGATAATCCTGGTCGAAAATTAAGAAATTAGGCTAGAAAATTGGAATTTTAGCTTTGTCTACTACAGGTAAGTACATGTATATCGACTGTTTGGTGTGTCACCTCAAGCATTAAAAAATCTGATTTAGTCAACAGTTTTGGTAATCCGACACCATATACGTGACATAACAGTTGATAACACTATAGGCTCCTTCACGCGAATGCTGTTAAGCACAAGCCAGCAATGCTTTTCCGCGTAATTAGGTGTGCGCATGCGCTGTTCATGCGCGCATATAATTACGCGGGATAATCACAAGGTCGGTTTAGAGAGACTGCACTGTATACTAGTTGATGGTTTATTTACAAAGAACGCTGGGTTCTTCTGGAGAAAACAGTTTTTTTCTTTCAGTATTTATGTATTTGTTTATATATTTGTGTAAATTCGTACGAAAATATTTCTATAAGAAAACAACTGTTGTGTTTAGAGCACGAAGGTACATTTGTACTCATTAATTTTTCATTTCTGAATCTTATGCAGAATTGTAAAGGTACATGTATTGCATTCATGAATTTGTGAATATTCCTTGTTGAAGTCTGTTTTGTAATATATATGGTTTTATTTATTGTATATTATTGAAAAAATGCATGAAAAAAAAAATGGTTTGTTTTATAAATTCTGTATTGCGGTTTGGGATTACGAAACAATCCCATAGTTTTCCGCATTCCTCACAAACTTAAACAGAAACAATGATCCATTAAAAGAAGAATATAAAATATACGCTATGCATCTACACTGTTCTACAGTATCTATCTATCAAATACAAAATCTATCCATTCAGAATAACAAATACATACATTTATGTAAAGCACACTATATTATAAGTTTATACTCCTTGATGGTGCACTACACCTGAGTATATGCAGATACCATAGCAAAATATGTACTACATGTATGCAAAATTCCAGAGGTTATAATATCATAATCTCGCTTCATAATATCACTCTAATAATTAATTAAATAACAAAAATAAACTACCACAATAGGTGCCATAATACTAATTTTTTTTTGTTCTTAGAAACGTTTCCACCATATAGACAAAAACACATAACATCACATATTTCTGCAAATCAAAACATCTTAAATTGTGTCCACGAAATAAGATGCAAAGATGCATCTTAATTTCACCACTTTTTCAAACTTAAAATTAGTTGCATTTTGTAA
>JAQGCC010004172.1:0-13658 GCA_034698905.1 Xestoiulus laeticollis | reverse complement strand
AGTTCATTGGATATTGTCTTTTCATAGCAAACCTCCATACAATGAACACCTGTCTAATGTGAACACTTTTTCCTGGTACCATGAGTGTTCAATGTAGACAGCTTTCACTGTAATTTCAAAGTGTGTTATTAAAATCATTGTATTTTGTTATAAATTTTAGCTTCAGTAATATTAATTTTACATAATCTATATTTTCAGATGTTAGTTTATAAAGTTTTCGTCTACGGCACCTTAAAATTAGGTGAACCGAATTCAGATTTTTTCATAAATAATAATGTCGGAATTGTTTCCTACATCAGCACAGCGAAAACATGTTCAAAATATCCACTTGTCATCGGTTCAAAATTTAACATACCATTTTTACTTGATCAAGAAGGGACCGGACACGTAAGATTATACAAAAAAAAATGTTAATTAAGAACCATGCAGATTATGCTAAAATCAATGAAACAAGGGTTTATAAATCTTGCTTTTTCAATTGTACATATTCCAGCACGTAAAAGGTGAAGTTTACGAAGTGGACCAAGCTGTTTTAAAAATGTTAGACGAATTGGAAGACCATCCTAATTTCTATCACAGGATTCAGATTGAAGTCAACTTGGAAGCAGATTCCCAGAATGAATCTCCAGTTCAAAAAACAACATGTTGGGTTTATTTGATGAAAGATTTTAAACACAACTTACTGGATTTACCATATCAAGAAAACTATTCCTCAGCTGGATCTCACGGTCTCTTTTATGTTCCTAGTTATCTAAGATCTGGAGATGACTGTGCAGAACTATGGCAAGAAACAAAGACTGTTAATAGGGAGGGAGGAAGATATGAAAAAAAATGATTAGTGGTATTAACAGTCAGCTCTCTATATAGCGAACATTCTTACTTGGCTTTTTATGATACCTAGCCACTTTTTAGCTCCTGAAATGCCAGTTTTTGTGCCACCAACTGGTACTTCTGTCTTCTATTAAACACCGGGGAGTGCATTTTGAGTACCCCTTAAATAAGCGTTGGAAGGTTTTAAGACATCTACTTTTAAAAACCGAACCGTTCGTTATAGAGTATATTGAGAGGCTAATACATGAGGTATAGGCATTTCGGTCTGGTCCATGCATGTAGCCATTCTGTTCGTTATATTGAGCGCAGACTGTACTAAAAGCGTATTTGGATTGAATAATATCTATAATTAAGACTGGCTGATGTATAATGCCTTGTTAATAGATGAATGTTGTCTTTGATAGAGGAATAATTACAGAAATAATAGACATAATCTAATAGTATGTAGGACTAAAGATTAGGCCTAACTAATTGCAAGAAAACGCTTTCGTTTCATTCCTTACATTTGAAATAAAACCAATTTTAATGAATGAAAAATGTTTAACTCACTTCATTGTCTCCGTTTTCTTTATGTAGTTTTAAAAAATGCGTAGTTTAATATTTATTAACTTGTGCTAAACCAGTAAACGAACCGTTTTTCAGGAACAAGACATTGGAATTGGAATTATTCAATGGGGTACCCTGTATTTAATAGCTAATGACGGCTTAAATTGTGTCAGCTCATAGCTTACTTAATGTCGGCTTTGTTTAGAGGCAATGCAAGTCGTTGGCTTACTTCATGACGGCTGTCGGCTTCCTTATAAACAAAGCCATATGTTGGCTTACTTTATGACGGCTGTCGGCTAATCCATGGAACGTTGCTGAATTTAATAGAACGTTGGCAGCCGGCTTGCTTTATGTCGGCTGTCGGTTTCTTCATAGACAAATGACGGCTGTCGGCTTACATTAACACACTCCTCAGATAATGACGTCACAAATTCCGTTTTTAACGTAAATTTCGAAAGGTCATAAAATATTGAAAAACGAGCGCAAAAACGTGCTGAAAATTGCAAAAATGCATTTGGAAAATTGAATTTCACGAATTCCTCGCATATTTTCGTTTTTAACCGCATTTAAATAACCAAAAAAAAAACAGTTTTTTTCGCAACGCATTCATTATGCATGGCATTCTATTGGCGGGTAAAAAATACAGGGTGAGACTAAAGTTCAATGTGCGATACAGGGTTGCCCATAAATACCATTTCCAAAATTCGTTCGAATGCCATAATTAAATTCCAGTTTAAAGGAGGGAGATTGCAGAGTTCGCGTCCAGTCATTCAGAACCCAGTTTTCGGTATCAAAACATCAAATTCTTGCATTTTCTTTAATTACACCATGGACAAGGAGCAGCAAACAGAAGATATGCCTGATTCCCATTCTGATTCCGACACTGATTCCCACATGAACGGGAACTCAATGCCTACACCTGGACAATTTTCTGTTGAAATTGCACATGCTGTTCAAGCTGAATTTGTAGCTGTAGTTATAGCTGAAGCTGAGGCACGTGTAGGAGCTGAAGTTGGTGTTGAGGCTGGTGCAGGAGCTGAAGCTGAAGCCGAAGCCGGTGTTGAGGCTGGTGCAGGAGCCGAAGCCGGTGTTGAGGCTGGTGCAGGAGCTGAAGCCGGTGTTGAGGCTGGTGCAGGAGCTGAAGCTGAAGCCGGTGTTGAGGCTGGTGCAGGAGCTGAAGCTGGTGTTGAGGCTGGTGCAGGAGCTGAAGCCGAAGCCGGTGTTGAGGCTGGTGCAGGAGCTGAAGCCGAAGCTGGTGTTGAGGCTGGTGCAGGAGCTGAAACTGATTCTGGTGCAGGTTCTGAAGCCGATTCTGGTGCAGGTTCTGAGGCTAGTGTAGATTCTGAAGCTGAGGCTGGTGCAGGTACTGAAGCCAAGACTGAAACTGGAGTTGGTGCAGAAACTGGGACTCAGACTGAGACTGAAGCTAAGGCCGGTGCAGAAGTTGGGACTGAAACAGAGGCTGGTGTAGAAGCTGAAGCTAAGACCGGTGCAGAAGCTGGGACGGAAACGGAGGCTGGTGTAGAAGCTGAAACTAGTGCAGGAGCAGAGGCTGAAGCTGGTGCAGGAGCAGAGGCTGAAGCTAAGACTGATGCAGAAGCTGGGACGGAAACAGAGGCTGGTGTAGAAACTGAAACTGGTGCAGGAGCTGAAGCTAAGACTGGTGTAGATGTTGGGACTGAAACAGAGGCTAGTGCTGGAACTGGTGCAGGAGCTGAAACTGAAGCTAAGACTGGTGTAGATGTTGGGACTGAAACAGAGGCTAGTGCTGAAGCTGGAAATGGTGCAGAAGCTGAAACTGAAGCTAAGAGTGGTGCAGGAGCTGGATCTTATGCTCAAACTGAAGCTGGTTCTCAAGCCGAGTCTGGAACTGGTGCAGAATCTCAAATCAAGGCTGTACCTGGATCTACACCAGAGGCTGAAACTGGTGCAGATGCTCAAGCAAAGACTACAGATGAAGGTGAAGATGCTGCTGCTGCTGCTGCTACAAGTGAGACTGAGACTGACACTAAAGCCGAACGCAGAGATGAAATCGAACCCAATTCTGAAGACAGTACTCGAGATGGTGTCGAAATCAGCGCAACTTCCGAATATGGCACCATATCCAAGTCTGGTGCAGGATCTGGAACCAGCTCATCTGAATTTGGAACCTCGCCCGAACCCGGAACCTCACCCGAACTCGAGATCGGCTATGGTGCCGGTGCAGTACTCGAGGAAGGTGCAGTGGGTGGTGAAGAGCTTGAGGAAGGTGCAGTGGGTGGTGCTGATCTGTTGGTGCTGGACGATGTGGTGGGTGGTGGTGAGCGGGTGGTTGAAGGTGCAGTGGGTGGTGGTGAAAATGGGGGTAGCAGTGGCGCCACCAGTGCCAGTAGTATGAGTAGTGGAGTTTACGAAATTCACGACGATGGGAAAAGTGCGAGTCTTCAACATTTAGATCTGATCTTTGCGGATTTGGGAAAGGTGATTTTGATTTCCCAATATTCACGCGTGAATGTTTTACAAAATTTAATTTAATTTACATGTATCTACACGATTAAATGTGCGTTTTTTTTGTTTTTTTTTATTTTCAGGTGCCCATTTGTAAGATTTTCATCTACGGGAGCATGAGAACTGGCGAACCGAACCACGAGTTTCTAATAGATCCTGTGAACGGCGTTTGCTATTTCGACTTTTTGGCTAAAACGAGTCTGCTCTATCCTCTGGTCCTAGCCACCGAATATAACATACCTTGTTTGCTGCACCGAGAAGGGCTTGGAATGGTAAGCGGACAAATATTTCAAATGTGACTAAATGAGTCGACTAACAGCCGGGCCTCTGGCCTCTGCAAAAATTGGCGCGTTTAAAATAGGCGACCCTTTATGACTAAATGACATTTCCAACATGGCATCCCAAATTCTTAAAACATCTTTCAACATGGATCCTTCTCAAGACCGAACACATTTGCAATATCGCCCTTTATGCCTAAATATATTTCCAACATGGCTTCAGCGAAACATAGCACTTCCAATATGGCCCTTGCAAAATCTAGCACATTTCCAATAGGGACCTTTATGCCTACAAATATTTTCAACATGGCCTACTGGAATCTTAACACTTTCAACATGGCTCCACACATTTTCAACATGGCGTTTTATGCCTACATATATTTTCAACATGGCCTACTCTAATCGTAACGCTTTCAACATGGCGTTTTATGCCTACATAAATTTTCAACATGGCCTACTAGAATCTTAACACTTTCAACATGGCTCCACACATTTCCAACATGGCGTTTTATGCCTACATATATTTTCAACATGACCTACTAGAATCTTAACACTTTCAACACGGCCTACTAGAATCTTAACACTTTCAAAATGGCCTACAATCTTAACACTCAACATGATCAAACACTACCCCACACACTTCCAATATGATTCTTTATGCCTAAATATATTTCCAACATGGCTTCCGCTAAACCTAACACTTCCAATATGGCCCCTACAAAACCTAACAGAATTTCCAACATGGCCACCGCAAACCCTAAAAACATTTCCAACATGGCCGACTATATCTCCACTGTTCAACACTCTCAACATGGACACTAGAGACCGAACACTTCAAATGGGACCCTTTATGCCTAAATATATTTCCAATATGGCCCCTACAAAACCTAGCAAAATTTCCAACATGGCCACCTGCAAACCCTAAAAACATTTCCAGCACTGCCTCGACAAAACCCAAAACATTTTCAATATGGCCGACTAATCTCCACTGTCCACTGAAACACTTTCAACATGGACACTAGAGACCGAACACTTCAAATGGGTTCCCCTTTACGCCTAAATATATTTCCAATATGGCACCTACAAAAACCTAACAGAATTTCCAACATGGCCACCCGCAAACCCTAAAAACATTTCCAACACTGCCTCGATTTGCGAAACCCAAAACATCTTCAACATGGCCGACTAGATCTCCACTGCGTAACACTTTAAACATGGACACTTGAAACAGGACCCTTTACACCCAAATGTATTTCCAACATGGCTCCCAAAAATTAACAAACCCAACATGGCCGAATCCTTAAAAATGCCTAACTAACTGTTGCGGTAAACTCACCCGAAACCACGTTCGCTTTACAGCGAGTGCAGGGCGAAGTGTACGACGTTGACGATTACTTCCTGTCCAATTTGGACGATTGGATGTGCCATCCGATTCACTTTGAGCGGCTTCAGTGCGAGGTCATCTTCGACACGGACGATCCCGGCAGAGGTTCTCCCGACAAGACGTACAAGTGCTGGATTTACTTCGTCACCAACTTCCGTGAGTCGTTGCTTGAGCAAGAGTACCACGAGAGCTATTCCACCGCGAGAGTTCCCGGCCAGCATTACGACCCGCGTTATCTGACGTTGAGCAGCGATGGAAAGGCGCTCGTGTGGCGAGACATCCAAAGACGCTGAGAAGAAGAAGAGTTAAGAACAGTTTTTTCTTTTCTTTTTCAACGGCTATTCTTACGATATATTAAAATCTGAAAGCGAACTTGTAATATCCTACCACAAGAAGCGTTCTTCGGTACTTAAATGTTGCCGGAACTTGACTTCTAGGAGCATCTATCTAATATGGCAAACTTTTGACAGATATTTTCAATAATTTGTATATTTGTAATTTATAATTAAAAAACTATTTATCGTTAACTGCATTAGTAGACCTCATTTCGCACAAGCCGTACGTCACGTGAGCTCATGTGATGTCACGTGATTTGTAGCAGAATGGTGATAAAAAAAATGTAGCCAATAACAAATATGGACTAATATCAGAATCTAAAACTGGCTACAGGCTACGTTAAGTCACGCGAGCTCATGTGATGTCACGCGCTCACATTTTGAACAGCAATGTCATGCAATTTGTAGCTGAATAGTGATCAAAAAACGTAGCTGATAATAAATTTGGACTCGTATCGGACTCTAAAACTGGCTACGTTAAGTCACGTGAGCTCAAGTGATGTCACACGCTCACATTTTTAACACCGATGTCACACAATTTGTAGCCGATAACAAATTTGGACTAATATCGGACTCTAAACTGGCTACAGACTACGTTAAGTCACGTGAGCTCATGTGATGTCACGAGCTCACATTTTTAACAGCGATGTCACATAATTTGTAGCCGATAACAAATTTGGACTAATAGCGGACTCTAAAACTGGCTACGTGAGCTCATGTGATGCTACGCTAACATTATTAACACCGATAATCTCGCAATAAACTGTGACTAGCGCAACATCACACTGGCGTTTTCACCCCAGAATCCAAAATTTAAAAATTGGGATCATAAACTTAAATGCGAAAGATATGGACGTGATGTCACGCAATGTGTAAACGCGCCAGAAAACGTCAGGCCAGAGATTTGTGATGTGAGGATCAAGACGTGATAACAAGTGCGAGCCAAAATACATCCCAGTATCATTCTAAACAACACACTCCACATGACACGAGCGCACATGATATCGCATGATGCGATATCGATTTTCGATACACTAAAGCCGCGTTAATTTTTCAAAAAATCCGAGCGTCCGAATTCGGTGTATCTTTTGACCTTTATTTGAAAATATTTTACAATAACTTAAACACAAAAAATTGGCCATCTGCATGCTTTTTTTAGGACCTCTCGGACGTGATTCAGAAAAGCAGTTTTCCTTTCGGAAATTGCTAATAATAAAAAAAAAAAAAAAAGTGCATGCATTCGCCAAGGTCATTCGCGAAGGTCATCATCAAACACCCGTTACCGAAAAAATATCTAACGGGATAAACCCTTCCCGAGTCCTTCGCATTATTTTTGAAATAGGATTTCTAGGACTCGTATCAAAAGAAAAGGCCCGAAATATGTGTTTTTTTCACCCCGATACTCGGCCTCAGATGATATATCGTAACTGTTAAAGGACCGTCAAGGGCCGTTAACGGTCCTTTAAAAAAAAGGAGACGTTGATATTGACGAGCCAAATTTTGTAAAGTTCAGAAAAAAAGGAGGCAAATACGGATGAAGGGTCACTACAAGATGCAAACGCTTGTAAAACGATAGTTAAATGACAAGAATTTTTTCTCTTTTTTTTTTTTAAGGGTTACCCACCATGCAACGTTGAAATAGTTATTTTTTTTTTTTATCGTTAAATTCGAGTAAATAAGTAAGCTAACGAGAGACCACCTGAGAAGCACAGCTTAAACTCCAACCATCCTCAACTCGTCTCTCCCGAACTTAAGGCATCGTACTTGTTGCCCAAGTCCAGTTTTGGGCCTCTGCTTCCCGATTCGTCCACCGTCCTGGAGCCGCCGCGTTTCACCGATTCGAACCCTCTTTCGGCTTCCATAGAGTTGTACCTGCGAATAACACCGCTTTCGTTTAGTTCCAGGATTACGGGAATTAAAATTATCATTTTTTCTTTACTGCCCACAGTTTTTTTTTAAGAATGAAATTCCTGGACTTTCCAAAATACGTTTTTGAATTTTTTCTATGACTGAAACATTAATACTGCTTTTTACTCGGCAAAAAGATATTTATTAATAAGAAAATGGTTAAAAGTTGCGAAAAAAACTTCGCTTTTCAGGCAAAATGTTTTAATTGCACATCGACGCTGTGGAGCGCTCGTGTCGTAGCGCAACTGAGCTACGTTCATTAATGCAATTTGTAGTATTTATTCAATCATTATGCATTAATGCAAGCGTGTAGGGTACTATGTTAAATTTGTAATGTGAAAAATGCATTCATAAACGTAGAACAGTTGCACTACGCAGGCATCCCAGCCACTTTTAGGGATAAAAATCCAAGAATTATAGGACATTTTCTTCGAAAATATAGCACAGAATGGCAAACACTTTTTCATATCCAATATTTAAGACTTTTTTAGATTAAATTGTAGGTATTTTTAATAGTTAAGGGGGAACGAAACACCTTTAATATGGGGAAATCGTAGAACGAATACAGCTCCTGTTTTAATTTAAATTTTTTAGAAAAAAATTTTGTAAATATTCTTTGAATATTTCTCTACCATTTGTCGTTTTTCTTTTTTTTTATATATTGTCGGGTTTTTTTTATAAATTTTAAAATAAAAAAATGATTTTAAATTTTGCGAATTTTTTATTTTTTTTTATTTTTCAATTTATAAAAAAACCCGACAATATATAAAAAAAAAAGAAAAACGACAAATGGTAGAGAAATATATTCAAAGAATATTTACAAATTTTTTTTCTTAAAAATTTAAATTAAAACAGGAGCTGTATTCGTTCTAAGATTTCCCCATATTAAAGGTGTTTCGTTCCCCCTTAAAGGTGGCTTTTTAAATGTATACTATAAAATTTTATTTTTAATTCTCATTTATCACAAAATTAGGACAAAAATGTGCTTTTTTAGCGCATCAGATTCGTAATTTGTAAAAAAAAAAAAAAAAAAAATTACTTTGGCTTGCAGCACATTTAAGCAGTCATCATAACTTGGCTAACTTGAACTTTTGAAACATTTTCACGACAATTATTCGGTTATTCAGAGGGTGTTTAGGACATTTTTAGGAATATTTAGGACTTTCAGGACTTGTTTGTCACCCTGATTATTACAATCCTGTATAAAAGTTACTAAAAATATAAGGAAACATATCGTGACAATTTAAGGAAATATAGGACGACATAAAAAAATATATATAGGAATTTATAGGAAATATTAGACGGCCTGGACTTGTTTTAGATTAAATTTTAGGACTATAGGACTTTTAGACTAGCAAGAATTTTCTTGGACTGGATGTATAGCTTCAACTTTTGAAACAACAATTATTCGATTATTTAGAGGGTATTGAGGACTATATTAGGACTTGTTTGTCACCCTGGCTATTACAAAGATGTAAAAAGTTAATGAAAATATAGGACAATATAAAACGACATTAAAAATATAGGAATTTATAAAAAATATAAGGACGGCTGGGACGTCATCGCGAGCCACTAAAAATTCCACATTTTTGGCCATAATAAGTGTCAAAGAATTGTACTAAAATTTGACTATAGATGAAAACTTTTCATGAAACAGAAAATCCTCCACACAAAATTTCAGCTTTTTTAGACCTCAAAAAGGTTGGAACAAACGCCGTTCATATAGCAGGTATCCCTACAGCCACTTTTAGGGATAAAAATATAGGACAAATTTCTTTAAAAATATAGGACATTTTCTTTAAAAATATAGGACATTTTCTTTAAAACTATAAGAATTATACCACAGGATGGAAAATACTTTTTCATATTCAATATTCAGGACTTTTTTAGATTAACTTTTAGGACTTTTTTAGATTAACTTTTAGGACTTTTTTTAAAATTTAAAGGTAACTTTTTAATGTGTACGATTCGTAATTTGTAAAAAAAAAAAAAAAAGAATTGGGCTCCATATTTAAACTTTCAAAAAGGGGCTCCCATCCTTCTTACAGGGGGGGGTCAGGGGCCTTACTTATTCAACATGCTGTTCCAAACATCATGCTTTTATCATAAAATGAATAATTATTTGCTTATCTGCATTATTTGATTATTCAGAGGGTATTTATAAGGAATATTTAGGAATTTTTTAAGAATATTTAGGACTTGTTTGCCACCCTGGTTATTACAATTCTGTACGAAAGATAATGAAAATATAGGAAATATATAGGACGACATCAAAAACATAGGAATTTATAGGAAATATATGACGGCTGGGATGCCTGAATAGTTAAATAAAAGGTTTTTAATGAAATTGAAACAAGAACATCTGAAAACATTCGTAACTCTAATAAAAACTTTAATTTGAAGAGTGGGATAATTTAAAATGCTAACTGAACTACTGCAGCTTTGGTAATTTATTTATCAACAGCAATAATATCATTTAATATTTTCGGCTCATTTTCCAAAGGAATTTTATAACTTAATTATCAAATTGATAAAACTGCCCAGCGGATATAAAGTTACACATCTAAAAAACTAATTTGTTTTTTTAATCCAATCATAGGTAAAGAAGTTTACGGCATATTTTTTATCAGCAAAAATAGTCTCGGCCAGAAACGTTCCAGGAAAAATTTAAAAAGCTTCCCGACGTAAGGTTTTTTCCATGCCTATCTGAAATTCCCCGACATTCCAGGCTGCGAGAACCCCCGCTAAGAATATAACAAGTCTTTGAAAACACCTACCCTTTTTTCCGTCCGTCAGCAGCCGAGGACAGGCTGGGGAAGTGCATTTCATCGTCAATTTCCGGTGCGTGTCTATTCCTAGATTTCGATATCGGGTTGTGGTTGGAAGCGCCTCCTCCGCTTCGCATGCTCGGCGGGATGTACGCTTTCACTACGGCAGGTTTCTCTTCGTCTTCGTCCTTTTCGCTCGTCGTTTCGGGAACCTCTGCTCGGAGAACAAACAAAAAAATGATGTCTCAAATCACGTACCGCTCAAGACACGGTCGTAACTGATTCAACGCTTTACCTGTAGGTGTTGGCACTGGGGGAGGCGCGGGTGCTTTATTTCCGGAGGATTTGTTCCAGGGTCCTGAGCCGTCCTTCTGCCAAGATTGGTCTCCGTCTTCCGCGTTACGTTCTTCCATTTTCTCCTTTTCGTATTCTTCGTCTCTTAAATCGCTAATCGTAAAATAAATAGCGTTGAGTTTTGCTGCGATACAGCGCTAAGTTAAATGTGTTACACCCACATAAACAACAGGTTTTTTTTTTTTTTGCTACAATCAGTGTTCGTACAGGTTTTAAAGTCCAATACAGTGAAACCTGTCTGTATATAGCGTACTCGCTTGGGACCGAGCCATTGGGTATGTAATTTGGAGGGATCTGCTATTTGAAGGTTCAGCAAAAGCGATGACCATACACCCACGGGTAAATGTACATGAACATGCTACAAAATTGTACATTTAAAGAGTCGACTATTAGGCCTATTAATACATTGATTGATCAAATTAATTGATTATTATTGTTAATTAGGGAAAGAGCATTTCGTTTTTACCCTGTGGGACGAAGCCATTTTTAAATGTGTTGTGCAGGTGTACATGCAGGGGGATCCGTATCACTTTTCCAAATGTCAGCATGTACGCTATATGGAGCGCTGTATACGCTATATACAGGTTTCACTGGACGGACTTTTTAAGGGTACTCAAAACCGTTTTAAGGACCATTTATTTAGTGGTGGGTGGGGGAATACAATGTGTGCCATGTATGAAGTGATGAGATGTTTCATGACATCACACAACCAACATAAAGCTGGCTACAGGCTACTATCACATCATATGAGTGCACGCTCATGCCACGTGTGCCGTCACGTTTTTTCTTTTCTGGCTCGTCGTGACATCTGCGTCCATATATTTTAGCGTTCAAGTACATGTACCATTTTTATCATTTTTTTTTATTTATTCTGCTGTAAAATTCCATCGTGCTGTCACGTGTATGATAGTGATTTGTTTGTTGCGCAAAAAATCACCGTTAAAAATATGGGCTAGTGCCATCACACGAGCTTGTGCGACGTGATCGTAGTCTGTAGCCAGCTCAACTTTCTAGTTACAGAATTTCTGAGGTCAAAGGTTCTTATTTGGCAAACATGACAACCCGTTAACGCGAATACATTCGTCAAAATAAAAATATTGAAATGGTGTTCGGTTTAGCTTGGGGTAAAGGGATGGGTCAAAGTTCGAGAGAAAGTGACGAATATCCTGCACAAACATGCAGATATATATAAATATCAAATGTCCTTGACCCATTGCAATAAATAACTGAATTTCATCTAGTTTATCGACTAAATTCAACAACACATGACCGAGAAGCGATGTTTGTCAAATTATATCTGACACAATTCTAACCATGCCAATTTTGTCTGCACAGACATGAGACATGACCAAAACACGATCGAAAACAAGATAAAACATACAGCTTTTACTCAATTAACCTTTACTCGAATCAACAAAGCATCGAAAAGCCAGTTCAAAGCAGTGACTTTTAGCACTGTGTTCGAAAGAGCAACGGGGTTAATCTCCAGATAAATTCAGAGTTGTTAACAATAAGTTCAACGGCTCTGTTCGTGAGAATATTTATGCTTTAAAAATATGATTTTTAAACAATGCCAGCAGGGTAAGCTAGATTAGTAATTAAAGACTCATTCAGCAGGAAAATCTGCGTTAAAAATCTTACTCATCGTAATCGATAGCACGCGAAACTTATTAAAACAGGAAGCTTTATAACGAGGATAAGTCAACGTGCATTATTTTAATTTTAAAGGGGTTTTCATTTGAGACTTTCAGCAACAGTCTATTAACAGCAAAACCTGCATATAACGTACTCGCTTGGTACCGAGCCATGGAGTATGTAATTTGGAGGGATCTGCTATATAGAGGTTCAGCAAAAGCGATGACCATACACCCACGGTTAAATGTACATGTACATGCTACAGAAACGTACATTTAAAGAGTTGACTACAGTACATGTATTATTAAATAAGGTTCACAAAGAAATGTTGCATTTCGAATGATTTTTAACATAAACAAAACCTTAAATTACATTCAAAAAACAAATCAAGGGGAAGAGCATTTCGTTTTGACCCTTTAGATGAAGCCATTTTAAATGTGATGATTTATCATGCAGTCAAGCATTTATCATCTTTGATTTACAACTCTTTGGATTTACAACTTTGTGTCAAATTTCAACTATTGCATTGGCAAATGCTCTTCAAGTATGTTATTCAACGAAAAATTCATCATTTTGTCCCAGGAAACGAGTACGCAAGTCGCATTTCGCAGTGAATCCGCTATATGAGGTGAGTTTTTTCTATAAAATCGATCCGTGCCGACCATAGGGGTACGCAATTGGAGGGTAGTACGCTATATGGAGGGCCGTAATATGCAGGTTTTGCTGTTAATAATTTTAATTAGTTTGGTTAAGCGTGAATCGGCGAATTAGGTGCGAGATCATTGCCGGCAAAAGGTCGCGACCGATTTTTAAAAGGAATTATCTCGGCATTTGCCTTTAATAGCTGACCCAGGAATCAAGACCAGGTCACCCGATTGAAAGGCGGTATGCATAAGCGTTAATTATTTCAATTAACTTCATATAATCAATCGAGACAACTTTTTGTTTAATCCATTCAAACGATTGAGGAGATTTTAATTTATGGGTGTTTAATTTAGTGCACAACTTCTGAGCACTGTGCTCAAGTAATCTTTTGACCAATCTCTGCTAATCTCTGTCTTACACCTGATTCACACCAACGTTGATGTAGAACTGATGTGGATCAAGAAAACTTTTGCGTGTTAATTCACAC
>JAQGCC010004171.1:0-13660 GCA_034698905.1 Xestoiulus laeticollis | reverse complement strand
TTGACGACATTGGCATCACTGTTTTTTGCCAATGCGCATGCGTGGGGACGACGTTAATGGGTTTGGGGTTGAAGCGAGATGACAATTTCATTAGTTTAACGTGATACCTCAACGTCTTTGAGGAGCATAACGCGACTTTTAGAGCGCATAACTTATTGATGTGCATGCGTATAAGTATTTTATCGTTCTCGTTAAGAATAAAGGAAACCTGCAGAATCCCTCTATTTAAAATGAAACTATACCAATTGCAGGTTGTGAAAACCTTGGTCACTGGTCACAATCTACTGCCAGACTGTCTGTGTAACTAGTTTAACTTGATTGCCATCTGTTCAATTTTTGACATTGTAGTCCATACTTTCAAAAGTGTGAAATTGAAAGCTTTAGTCCAATATATGTATACTAAAATGTATCGAATGCTGCATGGTTGTTGACTTTTCTGTTGCCTTCCAATGTTTTTTTGTGGCTGTTTTTACGTGTGGGTTGCTACAAGGATGTAGTACTATTTCATTCCACTGGTTCACTCAGCGTAGGTTTTGTCCTTTTACTTTCTGATTTTTTTTCTTCTTCTCATGAATGAAAATTAATATTCCGGATTTGACTCCTGATAACAATTTGCTTGACCGATTTTGGAGGCACTGGGTCGGAAAGACAGGGTGACCGTCAGGCAGGGATTGACCATGTCTGCATGCTGCATGTTGTCCATTCTGGAAATTTCTTTTGAATGTTGCTTTAGCTTCATTGTTAAATGAAATCGTGCACAAGGCTTCCATCTCATATTTTTGTTAACTCTGTACATGTTGCATATATGCCCGCATCGATCCATGTGGTAGCCTAATCAGCCGTTCTGGATTGATGTCATTCTTCCAGCTTTTCTCGGAGGTCTTGCTTCAAGGAGGACAGTAAATTAGATGGCAGCGACCTGCATATAGGTGTTACTATCAACAAGATCGTGATGATTGCGGTGTACACTCACGCATCTAAACTCTCGTTTTTTGGTTTTGTTAGGTATTAAAGTCTTTGTTCTCTCAAATACGAAAGATTGCATCTTCGGATGATAAATCATGTTTTTTTTTTTTCTTCATCCACCCCCGATAAAAACAGTACGGATGGCTACCTCGTACTCGATGTAGACTATTATCTTTCAATACAGGCATTTCGGAGGATTTTCTTTTCTCGAGAACGTGATATCCCCGCCATATATTTATAGTATGACAGCTGAGTGTCAAATGCGATCGTTTTCTATAAATAATGGATGGTTATATCGACTCGTAATGGTCTCCGGATTTGACGTATACATCATACTTCCGCGTTGCATCGTCCCAATGACTTGCATTCGTTTTGGCATATAGTTAAACTTTTCTGGCTTTTTTTTTTCAGCCATTTTCCTGTGTTGTTATAAAGTTCTGCACAACATTATTGCTCAAAGCTTGTTGCTTTGTTTACTAATTGCAGTGTTTATTAAGAATAATACCATTGGCTTGCTCAATAAAAATGCTACGAGAAGGATACTCATTGCAGTGTTTACTAAGAATAATAAATACCATTGGCTTGCTCAATAAAAATGCTACGAGAAGGATCTCCAGAAAGTCGTCTGGGAAGTTAGGAATTATTGAAATTAATAGTTGAACACCAGTTGATGCTGGAATCTCAGGTCCACATTAGAAATTTTCTGTTAATGGACGAGGTCCACATTACAAAACAGCGCATGCGCGAGTAGGAACCCCCTCGTTGTGGCAAATGAAAATTGAAAACTTATAGGGGAGAGGAGGTTGCAGTATCAAGCAATGAAGATGGTTTCTTCATTAATATTTCGAAAAGTTACTATTTTCAAATTGTGAAAAAATTCACACAATTATTTCATTCCATTATCTTAAACTTCTCATTCTTTCATTTTGGTATCATGATCGCTAGATATTATTATTTTAAGGTTTATTTCTGATGTGGTTCTGTGTTAAAATCAAGTTCAATCCCCTGCAAAAATTGCAACTTACTACCTTAAGGGGGCGCTGCACGTAACGCGGACCTTGTCCATTGGGAAAAAAAATCTGATCTAAAAATAATATTTTTAATTGTTTACAAGTTTATTAGAACAAGTATAGACCTGTTTTTTGCACTATACATAAGTATCATATTCTAATATTTCATTTTGTATATAAACAGCGACCAAAATGTCCCCATTTTATCACTAAAATGAAGTTTCTATATAGGCTTACTATTAATTTGGTACCGTATACATGCGTCAGTATATTCAAACAGATGTTACCATATATTTTATATAAGTTTTATGTTAAATTTGGGAAATTTCTCCCAAAATTTGAATAGTTGCTGACCTTATAGTGGTAATTTTAACTCATTTCATGTTCAATTTTACATTTTTTGCTGACTGTAAAGGGTTACATTATACGAGATTTTATAAAGCGACCAAAATTTTCCCTAATTATCACTGCAATAAGGTTTAGTGGAACTATAAAAAATTGGTACCTTATTTTATAAAACTATTTTAATTAGCATTGATGTATTACATGTAATACTTATTGTGCGATCATCAGATGGGTCTTTCAAGTTATAAGGGCCTTTGAAATCCTTGAATTTTCTCATACCATTTTACAGGGCACCCTGCCACTCTGGCTGACACTGGTAAATTTTAACAAAATTAAAATTTTAGTTTTTCTAAAACTTTTTTCAAACTTTTTTCAAAAACTTTGTAAATGGTGGATTAGCCGTTGAAAATTAATCCTGTCTATTTTGGCTTTCGACTTCAGGTTTGCTAGAGCACTTCTTAATATCGAAGTTTTGTCCATGTCTTTGGATGGCCATAATAGGCAGTGGCACAACGGACCCATTGTCCTTATATCGCGATATCATTTTGGCAACACCATCTTGACAGTTGAACATCATTACCGTGACACAAGATGCGATAACCTTTTTGGAACAAGAAACGCTAGTCTATTGGTGCTTTTTTTTAATGAAGGGGTGTTTTTCCAATAATGTTCCCTACACGAGGTTAGCGCTTCCCAAATGGCTTCCTGCAGGATATGTCCCCCAGTTTTGTCTGGTGAAAGAAGCCATTGTGGATGCTTCGGAAAGAGGGAAGGGCAACGCCAAAGATGATGTGAGGTACCACAGGAAGTGACCCCGCAGGGACACGCGCCAACTTATTGTCTGCCATGGTCCACGACCTCCGTCACCACAACTGCTTCTTTCATATCTCACTTTGTAGCCTCATTTCCTTCGGAACAAAGACCCCGTTATACCGGGAAAAATGTTGGTACACTGCAATATGGCACGAGCAAGACACTTTATGCTTAACGATATTTTGTTCTGGTGCCTTTAGTTCACATGCAGGTTTTTAGTGAATGGGTGAACGACGTCCAGCATAGGTATGCTCAAACCGACATTGATGCACTATACTTAATAGAATATAATACATGTAGGCCTAACAGGGTTCACCCAGATAACCTGTAGTCAGGGGGAACTTAATTGTTTCTTTTGAAAAATGTAGGGGAATTCCACATACACTGTATACATGTACATTGACATTGACAGCAGGGATTTTTTTTTTGCCAATGCGCATGCGTGGGTACGACGTTAATGGGTTTGTGGTTGAGGGCAGACGACAATTTCATTAGTTTAACGTGATATCACAACGTCTAGCTTTGAAGAGCATAACGACAATTATGGTGCATAAATTATTGATGCGCATGCGTAATAATGTGTTTATTGTTCTCGTTATGATTAAAGGAAACCTGCATAATCCCTCTAATAGCTAACACGAGAATGAAGAAATGGCACACTTGTATACATGTAGTTAATTGCACACTCAGTCAACCTAGCTAGCATCTACATAAATGGGGAATTCCCTTTTAATTCCTTCACGTATTTTCCTTTTATCAGCATTGCATATAGCTTTTGTAGAAGTTTTATTCTATATGTTCTGGGAAATTAAATTAATTTCTCCAAAAAATGTGTCGAGTTTCTGTAGTTTATAAATTGTATAAAAGATTACATTTAGATTACAATAATGTATATAGCATACTGGAATTCATATGGTTATTTATAACAATAGTGTCCAATAGTTTATATTGGATGTTATTAGTGGTCAGATGGCTGCAAAACGTGTGGAAATATACAAAAATGCACTATATTATATGTGTTTTTTAATGTAATGTATTAATACAACTTGCTGTGGGTATATATGTATAAATAAAATTATAGATTCCTTTGATTAAAGTAAAACCATAAAATGTCTGTTTGACAACACAAGTTTGGTATGAAATATTTAAAATTGCATAATTTGGTACAGGATGTTCCATTTGTAATGCCTATAGAGAGTACTATAGGTGCATAATGATTGTTTTTTAGTATCAGCTGGGGAACCTATGTAAGTTATGTAGCTGTCTCAAACTTGTTTCTTTGGATGTTTATAAAGACGTGTTATATACGCTCGTACATTGAAAAACGATGCCTGAATTTTATTAACTACACTAGTTTGTTGTCTTCGAGGAATCTGACGAGGAATTCTGTTTAAGCAAGATATGCCTATTCGAGCATCATTCTGATAATTACCGTACATTTCAACTTGTGACGTCTTCATTAGTGCCAACTTCTTTTTTGTGTGTGCATAACCACTAAAATTAGCAAGAATTGCCATCAAGGAACTTGTCTTGGCTAATTGCGTCGCTTAAATGGTTGAAAAGGGAAGAACGTGCCAAGACTGCGGGAATTTGCTCAAACTATATGGCATATTATTCCCCTCCAGTTTTACTATCCTGAACATGACCATTAGGACCCACAGTGTTTGCAAATGGCAGCTTCAGTGCTATAAACGATGCGGGCTTTTGCTGTTCCCCCAATGTCGTAGTCGGTTTTAATGCCCACATAACTAACATGTCGTTCGTTTGGATTGTTCGGATTTCCATTTTACTGTTTGGTGACTTTGCATGGCCATGGTCGAGGACTTAGAAGCGCCTAGGGGAAGCAGATTATAAATATGAATGCATGACTAATGAGGAAGATGTGCTGCGTGCAGCTAATCATAAACCTTTTTGAGTTTCTTTTGGTTTCCCTCGAGAAATTTCCTGTTGAAAGTCATAATTAATTTTCCGTTAATGGTTCGCTTAAATATAAATGGCCATGAAATTTAGCAAAAGCTTCTATTGGAAAAAAAACCATGCAACAAACAAGATGACCATGCACCGCTTGAATGGCAAAAATACAGCGAATTTAACTGGAATATTGCTAATGCCTTCAGCGTATTTAGTGCAACTGCTTGTATTTATTTGGTTGCTTGTTTCTAGAAAGTACAGTCAATTTAACTGGAAAGTCCAAAGTCTTCAGCGTCTTTATTACAACTTGCCAGTTTCTGAAACAGTACATGTACCATCTGGGATGCATTATGTGCTACAAATGCAATTTCATGCCGAATAGGACCCTGTGTGCTCTCATTAAATGATATTAATGTAACAGCATGGCTACAATATTTATAAACGCTGATGTCACTGTTCATTTCGCTATCGAGGCTCATGGGGTTTGAGCTTGACCATTCATTCATTATTTATGGCACAGTAATGTGTCGAAGCTGCGTAATGATTGCAGCGCCACCACTGACACCAGTTTTTGGAGTATATTCATGTGCAGTGAACATACACCTGATTCTGCACTTTTATTAGTTTCACTAACACGGTGGATAGAAATGATCTCATTTGCTGCATGCTTAAATTACCAATTAAATGCAGGGAAATTGAATTTGATCCAGATGGCATCCGGACATTGATGCAATGTTTTGCACTGGCTGTTAATACTCCAAATTAGTATAGCCTACTCCCACCTCCAAATGAAATAAAATCGTGATGTTATAGAATGATTTCAAATGCATTTATTTGAATATGTTATAGACATTTGGCTATTTCGTGGTTACCAAAGATCTGGAAAACCTGGTATTGTCAAGGAAATTGACTATTCCTGAAATACTCAGTAATGGCCAATTTAAAATTTGTCATCAAGATGGTTAGAGTAAATTGTTGGGAAAAAAAAGAGTAAAAGGCAGGAAAACTAACTTTTATTTCTATGATAACCTTGTTCGAAATCCATGTATGAACAATATATGAATGTATGAAGATGAAAATGCACGAATATAAATCAACTAGCCGAAATACACGGGTTGTCCACACGA
This sequence comes from Xestoiulus laeticollis, assembly GCA_034698905.1. Classification (NCBI taxonomy): domain Eukaryota; kingdom Metazoa; phylum Arthropoda; class Diplopoda; order Julida; family Julidae; genus Xestoiulus; species Xestoiulus laeticollis. The sequence continues at coordinate 7,488 of JAQGCC010004171.1, read as the reverse complement.
TGTCCATTTTGGGATAAAGGGGTAAAAATTTTGGATGGCTGACCCCCCTATGTTGTTCCTCGGCTGTGGAAAAGTACTGGTGAAAATTTTGGGAGCAATCAGCAGAGTGAATCAAAAGTTTTTGCCAAACAAACTCACACACATACTTACATGTAGGCACAAACATGCATGTATAGTAACAAATTATAACTCAAGAAATAAGACTTACAAAACTTGTTGAAGCCATGCTGCAAATAAAACATATTTCATTACTATATATATTATACTGAAGAGGTTTTCTAACATTGCTTTTTTTATGAAAAATAATGCTATATATATATATATAAGAATCTTATACCACTCGTATACATGTATATGCAACTTATACTGTCATATCCAATAAACTAAGAAGAAAGAAAAACTATTATACACACTCGTTATCATATTTTACTTTGCCAACTGTACTTGCGGATAAAATCTGAAAACCCATTTGCACGTTACTGTCACACCCATTTTTTTATTCTTGTGAAGCAGTGGAAATTATGGTGTGATAAGTATACGCACTCTATTAAGAAATGCCTAGACGATAATGTGTGCACATATTCTTCGCCATTCAAATGCCAGGCGAATGGCATTTTTAGCTTCCATTGCTGCTAATGCTAAATAATGGCTCTATTCGTCGGTTCCGTTGAAATATCAAATGTGTGCCGCTGCATAAAGGCGAATTTAATTATTTTTTGGCTTAGGCTCTTCAGCTTGCTTTCATACGCAAAATATGAACGTCATCACCATTGTTAAAACCTTAATATAAAGCCATTTTTTTTTTCATCAAAGCACTTCTTGTAAATGTCAGCTATTTTTCAGCGTATATATATATATATTGAATTATAATGTCTTTGCCAAGAATTGATTTCGGAGGCAAAGATGGAATGTAATCGATAGACGACTTATTTATTAAAAATTAATCATGTGGTAAATTAATTAATATGTAAATTAGGTGCTTTTATTGGAAGCTAAATTTTGTTAGAGAGATTGCATTATCGTTGTTCGGGTATACTGCTGTAGTTTCCATTCTATACATATACATTTTACACTTGATATCTTGCATGTTATAAGCTGACACAACTATATCGACTATCCTTATACATGTAATAAATTCATTTTTTATTTTTTTATTTCTCAACTAGTTTCAATATATGTACCTTTTAAGCTCGATTTAAGCAAAAGATTTACACATTTCTCAGAAATGTAAAGTTCAACTTTGATGTTATATCTTTGCGACATTGCAAGCTTCGTTTCTCACAAAATCGTTTAACTTAATTCCAGGAAAGATATTTCCTGAAATAAAAAATAGTCAAGCTTTACAAAAACCTAATAGATTCATTCGAATGAATATATCGTGACAGCCATGAGACTTGAGTGTTTTAGGCATTAGCCCATATTTCACGAATCTTGTCTTGGATGAAATAAAAAGGGGGGGATTGTTTATATTGTAATGCATTTGACGTCATTTCAGCGGCTAATTAAACTTCGTTAATTTATTTATATATCACGTGTTCAGTGGTCATTACGATAACGGCGCTTTAGTGAAATGCCACCAGCAGGAAGTTTTCAGAATGCATTGCCTACATTTTTATTACACTTTTTTTTATCCACAATGCATGTGCATATCTGTAACGTATACCAGGAATTTGTCCGATTTTAATTTCGTCTAAAGCCTGGTCAACACGTAACGTTTTGTCGTAATGAACATGCAAGACTGACACGTAACGTTTTGTCCTCCGCTTTGCATGATCATGACGACAAAACATTACGTGTATATAGACCAGACTTAAGACAAGATAGAATTCGTGACTGAGTTTCAGTATGAAGCTCCAACCAAAAAAGGATTTTGCTATTTTCGTAAGGGATATAAAACAGATGAAACTTTCGACTTCAATCGCTTTTTTTATAGGGATAAAGGTATGATTTGGTTGCAGTTTGGAAGCTGAGGTTCAAAAAAGCATTTGATCGAAAAGGTCATAGACTTGTTATTAAAAGTGGAAATTGACGTCGAAAATATCTCTTGGCGGTCCACCATTGGCAGTCCTGTTTCTTGTACAGTATTTCGTGGACATCGACTTTCTATTTTTTATGGTTTAATGTTTTCAGACCTGCATGTCTTGAATTTCAAATCGAGCATGGCGCCCACTGTAGATGACGTGCGTTAAGATATTGGCATGGTCAGGTTTTTTTTGTACATGTGGTTATCATTAATGATTTTAGTGTCCAGTCGATGGACTCGTCTGTCTGTGAAAAGCATTTGCAAAAATCGTTAAGCTTATATACATGCCTCATTGCGTGCTGCTGGCAGCATCGTCGTTGTATTGGTCAAGGCTTAATTGGATCTGATATTGCGGGCAACGTTTAATTGCGGAGATGATGGATACCTGACAAATTCTTCTAAATAAAAATACCGCATTTTTTTTTTTTCCCTATTCCTCAAGCCGTTTATAAATGTAAAAGCTGCTTTGATTAGCTGTTAGGAGGTGATCAGATTAGATCGGTTCAAAGATTAGGTCACAATCTCGTTATTAGGATTTTATAACACCAGGTGGCGTGATGGGCATATTAATTTGAGGTTTTTATTTCGAGATTTTTTGAAATGTACTTGTGAGGTGCTTGGCTAGCTGTTAATCATACATGCAAATGTAACTGGTTCGTTTTTCTCACGTTTCCAAGCCAATAAATTTTGGCGAGGAAAGTTTTTTTATAACTATTTTAAGCATGAAATTGGATTGCCAAACTGCAGTGGTGCATAATAAAAACATTATTAACAAATTAAATACCGTGAGGAAACTATCCGTCATAAAAACAAAACTCTCCACTTGACCGCCTTTGCAAGAAAAATAATACCTTTTGGTAATTTTTAATGTTTTTTCCAAGTGTTTTTTTAAAGAAGATTACTTTGACCTCACTTTTTTATATGTAAAAGTCTATGGCTATTAGAAAAACAAAGTTTATTTTCTAACAAAATTTGGTTTTTATATGCTGCAATTTTCAAGGATGGCTATTCAATGTTTACCTGAAAATGTTCAATCTAAAGGCCTGGTGATGGCAGCAATGGAAAAGGATCGTTTGCACCGTGCCCTTACTGATTAGGGAACGTGACAGGTTCTATGACTGGTCTTGGATCAGGTGGACGTGACCAGACATGTCTCTGGATGTCTTGTCATGTGCCAGAATCTTTTGTCCAGCTTCCTTGCATTTGTAAGTTGGGTTATGTTTGATTAGGATCTGCAGTGGCTAAATTACATGTAAGTGAATTTATTGATTGATGTGCAACCATAGGTGACCATAAGCCAAAACCTGGAAGGTCGGTGTTTCAGATACATGTACATGTAGTACATGTACTTACATAGGTGATGAATAGCGCTGTCTGACTAGGGCAATAGCTAATTGCAGAAGCAGCTTTATTAACTGGTCCAACTGTGGTTCCAATGCAACATGTCCATATTTTTAGATTAATATCAACATGTACTTGAGCGAATATTGAAACCTGATATTAGAATATAACCTTGGTGAAACCCTGGACAATTATACACATTATGCTGCAACAAGGTTATGTAATAATAGCATTTGGCTATCAAAAGCAGCATGAAATGGAAATGATATGGTTTAATTCACTGAATTAGGCTCCCCACTCCCCAGTGAGCATTAGCAAATTACCCAGATTGCGTAGGATATGCAAAAGATCAATTGCACCACGCTCTGTTAAGTTAAATTTAATTGACTGTTGACAGCTAGTTGAATTTGATTGAGCTCTGTGTAGTTATAGCCATCAAGTTATCTGTGACATACATTAGTATATTGATTGTAACAAGATCCACCCACATGTATGACAACCTGATATTAAAAATTCGGCAATATTAGCCCATATACAGGGTGTGTCAAATGTCGCTCATCCGGGATGTCATCAAGTTGTTAAGCTTTATGCGGAAATTGTGACAGTTGCATACATGGAGTTTGATAACAGAAGCCTTGTTGATTAACAACGTGTTTGTGACTTATGACATGCGTTCACCATCGTTATGCAATAGTGCAATTCTCTGTGTAAAGGTTTTTTTTTTTGGAATATACTTTGTATATGCAATGTGTCCTTTCCACAAACCGTTGTCATTTATCCATATCATGTAGTTGGAGAGTTTATAATGGATTTGAGTGATTAATTTTAAAAAATGGAATTTCCAAGTTTACCACACAGCTTTAATTCTAACATTATTATCGATGATTAAATGGTTACGATTTATAATAAAAATTGAATAAAATATAGGCCCTATAATAGGGCCTACACATTAAAAACGTTGGGTTAAAATTTAACCCTATTTGAGTGTTATATGGACATGCCAACGTTGGGTTAAATTTAAGTGTAACAACCAAATGTTAGGTTAAATCTATACCCAAATGTTGGGTCACAGTTATTAACACAGGTTTTGGTTAAAATATGCCCAGGTTTGGGTAAATGTGAGGTTTGTGTTATTTAATAATAAAAGTTACCCAATTATGAGTTGATTATAAATAACACAAACCTCACATTCACCTAATTCTGCAGGCATATTTTAACCAAAACCTGTGTAAATAACTGTGACCCAACGTTGGGTAGCTTTAACCCAACATTTGGTTGTTATCCCTTAAATTTAACCTAATGTTGGTATGTCCATGTAGCAATATTGGATTGAATTTTAACCCAACGCTTTTAATGTGTACCAATAAAGAAAGAACATCTTTGTTGGTCTTGAAGACGCGTTCAAGGACCACGTGATCAAGTAATTTGGACTGTAATAAAGAAGTAAATTGGCCCCGACGTTGTCCTTAGCTTTTTTTTCCCACTTTCTCCTATATTCTTCAATAATAAAACCCACGGGAAAGGTATCTGCAATATGTTGGCTCACTCGTGCTATTTTACCGTACTGTTAATGTTGTAGCAATCATGTGTACTTCCAAGTTTCGCTTGATGAAAACCATTTTTGCTACATCTGTTTTCATTGATTCTGAACTATTCAATTATGGAAACGTGCGATGTAACCTGTAATATGTTTCCAGGAGAATGTTGCTTAATTTGCAATGACGCTTTCTCCTGCAAATGGAATTGGAGGCACTTTTGCTCTGACTTGTCCAAAATGGTTTGCCTTTCCGTCTTCACTGTTGTTTCTGTACTTGCTTATTTGTGCAATAAAACGACCACGATGAAGCTAATTATATGTCGGTTGAAGCACGTTTACCCCACAGCTTCAATTCTAACATTATTATCCATGATTGGATGTGGTGGGTTTATATACAGGGCGAGCGAAAATACCTTTTGTTTCAAATCACAGCAGATTATTGACTATAAATTTGATATTATTATATAAAAGTTGCAAAAGAGCGAATTCATAAAATCCTGTTTTTGTTCCAGCTAGCTGTATTAGCTGAGTCATGACGGAACTGTAAACTTGTGGTTTCTATAGAAATTAATGTTTTTTTAAGAACAATTAGTACTTTATAAAAATCAAGTAAATGATTACCTAATTGTTTTTCTCGACGACTCACATTGAATGGATATTTTTTTGTATAAATATGTGCAACAATATGTATATATTGTATTAAAAATATAAAAGTTTACATTTTTTTAAATCCTTTTATATTTAACGATGATTGGATAATTCTTGGAAATTGTCATTGTAGGCTTAATTGTTCTCCAATTTTGTTAATTGTGAAGAATATTAAAACCGCATATTAGGGTAAGCTTCTATACCAGACATACATGCATATATGCATTTGTTCGCAGAACAATGCAATTAAAACAGGGTCGATGTCATGTCATTAGGCCTACAATGTTCATAATTTGCGTGGAGTGATATTGCTCAATATATGGCCTTGCAATTAATGTTCAGTTACATGAATTATTTGGGACATAGCTGACTCTTCCTCACCCTGTATATATGTTTACACGTACATTGTTTTCTAAAAAACAATGCAACAAGCGCTCTCCGTGTGCGCAGATGGCCGGTTTATATACTTCATGATGGAAGTGCAATCTGTTGTATTCTCATCGTTGTGACATGTCATCAGCAATGAACCTGTTTTCGATAAATACAACGTCTGTTCTGCTTCCCCCCCATCCTTACTTTGTGTTCTTTTTCAGTGCTCTTTAGTCCCAGTTGCAACCACTTTAGAAGGCACTTAGACTGCTCTAGATAAAGCAAATGGTTGCCCTTCGTTTGATAGAGAAGCCCTTGTGCTATCGGTTCAATAGGGCTTCGTAATAGAAGCAAAGTATGTGTACGATATAATAATCAGCATTTCGTATAAAGAAGGTAGCTCGTCCATTGTTATCATTGTAGTGGCGTTAATTAAATGATATGATGACGCTGTTTCAATACTGTATCGACGTCATTTGAAGCATAGAGAAAGTTTGATAAGACACTTTGTAAACTAAATAAGAATTGGTAAAACTTGGAACTGTAAATATCTGGCCTGGAGTTATCTGGGAAATTTAATTGGTATAGACCTGGAATAGTCTGTGAAAAGTGATTTAATTATCCTTAAAAAGTCGGAGGATTTCAATATATGTATCAAGAAGAATAGTATGTGTGTGTGTGTGTGGTTGGGTTTGTTTGGCAAAAACTTTTGATGCACTCACTTGATTGCTCCAAAATTTTCCACCAGTAGTACAACGTAGGGGGTTTGTTATCCCAAAATGAGTCATGCTCACATTAGAAATTAGCCTTAATTTCTACGCGGTGCATTATGAGTACATCATCAGCTAGCTTATGCTTAAGATGATATATGGTGACGCTGCCTGGTAGAATACACAGTAAAAAATTTCCGTAAATTTTACTATAAAAAGTGCCTTAAAAGCTGAAGGAATTATACCTTAGAATGTAATTAATAGAATAATTTTCCTTCGAAATGTGCAAAGCTTTAAACAATGAAGGAAGAAGTCCGTAATCCCTTGTAGGTTTAACCAGGAAATGAGACCCACTTGTGCAGCTATATTTTAGAACATGCCCTTAAGTCTATCTTAAGTGTAGGTTGTAGATTCCAAACTTATTATAGGTTGGTTATTTTTTCAGCAAAAAAAAAAACCTTTAGGGCATGCAACTCTAGGTGGCGCTGTGGTAGAAATACATGACATTCAGAACGGAAATCCATAAATTTTACAGAAATCCATAAATGTAACGGAAATATGCCGTTAACTGCTAAATTTTACGGAAATGAGCAGTATACTCAGCTGTCGGTATTTTTCCGTAACTTTTACTGAATTTTTTTTTACTGTGTAATATATCCTATTATAATAAACCGCATACGTTTATGAGGCTGATCGTTCGCATGCCAGCCTTCTAACAGCTTACAAAACAAGCTCGGAAAACCTACGGCATCAATACAGCCGTCGCCATTTTTTTCAAAACGTACGTGTTACCATAAGCCTACACGTTCGGATGGCTGGCCGGCTTACGTTGACACTTCCCATCCCTTTGTAAAGCCCAA
>JAQGCC010004170.1:0-13663 GCA_034698905.1 Xestoiulus laeticollis | reverse complement strand
ATTGGATTCGCGAAACTCGATCAAGACTTGATGGACATCAGGACTCTTGATTTGGTAGGTGTGAAGAAGGTGTTACAAAACGTGTGCAGGAATCATCTCTGATTCAAGCTCCAATTACAGCTTCGCTTAGTGTTTTAAAACCCTGTGTATATTCCATCCTACTCCATGCATCAATTCCACATGCTTAAACACCCGGTAAATTCAATACGGAATTCCCCATTTCAAAAGACCTCCACCAAAATTCCTTTATTCTGTCATTTCCCTTCCAGCTCCACATCAATATGTTTGAAAATGTTTTCCTTCCATGTCTCCTATTTGGATCCAAGTGCGTGTTGCGCTACAGATAGCGCTTTTAAAAAAAGCAGATTTCCCAAGACGCAGCGATGGAATCGAGACCCAAATTTCATCGTGTCCTTTTTGCGGCAGCGCCTCCTTGCGACTGTCGGCTTTAATCCGCTAAGCCAATCATTAAGTTGTGTACTTTTTTTTCGCCCACCAAAAAAAAAAAAAAAAAAAAAAAAAATAGACAAAACACTTGGCGTATGAACGCAATGCGTCGTCTATAAAAACCTTTTAAGCATGCAAATTCATCCAGTTTATTACAAAAGACATTATTTCCCTCGGCCTCTCAAGTTGGGCGCTACCTGCATTCGAGGCAAAGACGTTCTTGGCCGTCATAGGTTTATGTAGGCTATATGGAATAGTTTAACATCACGAATAAACACCCGGGGGTTTACTTAAAAGTAAAGAACATTGACCGGTGGTTTATTCGAGACCCGGGGTTTATAATTTGTATTCCCTTAAGGTTGGCATCAATAAATTAAAAATGACAACAACTTTTACGGTACCGGTATTTTATTTGCCTGATATTTCAATAATAATGGGGAGTCCCATAGTTATGCATTACGCGAATGTGACTGGCGAGTACTTAGGGTAGTCCCCTAAAACCCGGAGTTTATTCAAGACCAGGGTTCATTAGAAATTACGCTCGTGAACGACCCGGGGTTTAATGGAGTACATACGGTATTAAATTCCTGTTATAATGTATCGTATATAGAACCGGAGCGCCATTTATTGCCCTTGTAGAGCGGCAAACATTGCGTACTCGCATGTTAGTAGGGATTGCCTGCACTTAGGGGCAATTATGCTGCAATACATGTATGTACGCTCCTGTTTACGGATACGCAGAGAGTACAGGTTCTTGCTTGACTAACACGACACAACATGTCCATTCTACGCTTACATACGAGTTGTCTGCAGGATCGCATCAGAAGCGCTTCTGATGTGTCGCGCAACCTGTCCGCTATGAGCTTCCGTCAACGGACTTAATGGTTAAGCCAGAACTTGACAACCTTATTTACTTATAATTTTTATTGTGACGGATTTTTGGTGGAAATCTGCTCCGAAATTCAGGTATCATCCCAAGTAGCACACAATATTGGATCTCGATTGGCCAAATATTGGAGCAATATGGGTTAAATTGGAAAAAAATTGGCCGATGAAACCTATACTGATAGTGGTCCAAGCTTACTGCAATACTGGGCCAATATTGCGGTCTTATTTTGCATTCAATACCGGGCCAAAATAATTGACCCAATTTAATTACCACTGTTGGTTCAGTTACATATTGATAACATAAGAGGACCGTAATTGGGCCTACATGTAAATCTATCCCAATATAGGTCCATGTATTGTAATCAGTATACTGGAATTATGGCAAAATGTTAACATTGCAACATTGTGCCAATATTGAAAAATGCATTTTGCTTATACTTGGTCAATATTGAGTGCTTACTGGCATCCTGTTCCTGGAATTCTTAAGTCCTTTGTTTCTTAAGATCATGTCAGGAGGATATCTGGAACTTTCTTGGCAAAATGTTAACATTGCAATATTGTGCCAATATTGAAAAATGCATTTTGCTTATACTTGGTCAATATTGAGTGCTTACTGGCATCCTGTTCCTGGAATTCTTAAGTCCTTTGTTTCTTAAGATCATGTCAGGAGGATATCTGGAACTTTCTTGGAACAGGTTGAGAGAACTTAATCATAGTTCTAAGAATAAGAAGGATATTCCTCCCTTTTTACCCTTTCTGATCACGACCAGGAGTAAAGCCGAAAATTGCAATAGAATAATAACTTATTCCAACATCTCCGAATAATAAAAAATATATATATTTCCTAGTTTTAAGTTCCCGTAAACTGGAATAAGAGTTCGCTCTTATGGAATAAATTTTGAAAAGATGAATATCCAATGATGCAATTTCACTTTGGCAACCCCCTTAAGGGCAATACCAAGGTTTGCCCAAACCAAAAGAACGACCCCCTCGACAGTGGGCAACCCGTTAAGCTCCAGGAGATGCCCAGTGTGCGAGGGTGTGCCCGTGGGCAGAGGTTTGGGCTGTGCTAGGCCATAAAAACATGTTTATGCACTGCATTGCATTGGAATGGGTTTTCGAGTGGAATCATGATCAATAAATGCATTATTCCGGAAATGGGAGCTTGTGGCCGATCAATATTCATTTATGTGTTGTCTGAAATGCAAATTATTAATAATAGAGAGAGAAAACAGTAACCGAGGGGGAGCTGGGCCATTTCAATCTCCGAGGGCTTATTTACCCATCGTCTTTTATATTCCCGTTTTTGTTTTCTCTCATCATTCCCATTTCGAGCGCATTATTTATCAATACCCCTTCGATAAGCTTGGCTTAACGACGAGGAGGTGGGGGTCACGTGATTGGAACACGTACCCACGCTCGAATGGGCTCAATGTGAGAACACCCGGGTTTACTCAAGAACGACCCACTTCACGTCGCCAGATGATGTCCCAAGGAGGATTATGTAGAGACCTTATGTGCCACAAGAAAAATGTGGTAGTTTGTTTGTTTGATGGGTTTATTTCATGACACCCAATACTATGCAAAGGGCTTCTGACCTGGGTTTGGAAATTCCCCGTCTTCTCAAAATCCCTTGTGCAAAGCGTTTTATAACAGAGTACTTGATGATAGTTTGTGGACACATGTTAACAATATTTATTTAGTTATGCCCAAGGCAGTTATGACTAAAGGATTACAGAGAAGAGATCGTGAAAACCACATTGGTTTAGATCGAAAGGGAATCAAACCCGTGTCACCCATGGTCAAGATACATATACTCTGCTGCAGTCAACTCAGTTCGGTTTACATCCCTGGAGGAACCTTAAGAAAAAATGGTAGTTTGTTTGTTTGTTGACTTTATTTTATAGCGCCTAAAGCTTTGTAAACATCCGACAGGGGTTTCGAACCCGCGTCTTCTGAATGCGTTTTAAGGAAACTTTTGAAAATGATAATTTGTGGACACATTAACAATATGACATTAACAATATGTCAACAGTATGTATTTAATTATGCCCAAATCCGTTGTTACGGGAATCAATCCCATGCATGGCACCCAAGCAAAAGAGATAACTCTGCTGCAGTCAACCCTGTTCGGTTTACATCCCTATAGAACCTTAAGAAAAAACGGTAGTTTGTTGATTTGTTGACTTGACGCCTAAAGCTTTGCAAATATCCGACAGGGGTTTCGAACCTGCGTCATCTGAATGCGTTTTACAACTTAACAATACTTGAAGTTGATAATTTGTGGACACATGTTAACAAGATTTATTTTAGAGACGACCAAGGCGGTGGTGACCAAATGGTATTAACACAGGAGTAGACAGAAAGAACCCTCCTCCCAGTTATTTGTCAACAACGGTGAAAACCACATCGGCATAAGCTAAAATGTGAATCAGTCCCATGGCACCCGTGTGCTTTGCTGTAGTATAAACCTGGTTCAGTTTACATCCCTGGAGGAAAAATCGTTTAGTAGGGGGTCGACCACGAGAGTGAGGGGGGAGGAGGTCTTTGATGATAAGCAATGGATGGATGCGTTCCTCCCCCACACAGCATTCTTGCATTTCTTTACCAAAAGCGAATAAATTTGAATATTTCTACTTGTTTTAAGCACTCGGTATCGCTGCTTCAACGAAACGCACGTACGGTGTTTTTGCAACCACTTTGCCAAGATGCGATGAAAACTGGGTCAAGCAAGACCATAATAGGCAACATCAACTTGCAGGTTGATCCTCTGCAACATTGCAGCGATAGGATAATGAGATTCCGCAACCTTTCTCTTGCGTGCATTATTGCTCACTGGCCTATCAACATATTTGAACAATAAACTGAAGCTTGTAAGTGTGGCGAAGACATCGGTGCAATGGTCAACGGTCTCCAATTAAAAAGGACATTTCACAACCTCCATGTATGTCAACGATGGAAAAATGCCAAAATTCTGCAAATGGAGTTTGAATATTATACTACAGTGAAACCTGTGATTAAGGGCCCTCCATATAGCGTACTACCTGGAAGTAGCTAACTCTAACAGTCGGTACGGATGGATTTTATAGAACAAACTTACCTTTATATAGCGTATTACCTGCGAAACGCGTCTTGCACACTCGTTTCCTGGGAAAGAATCACGAAGAAGCAATTTTTTCAGTTTTGTTTATGTCGAAAAACATTAAAAATGCAACATCTTTCTTTGTGCATCTTAATTATGGTAATATTTACAGCATGTACATGTTTGCATTTGTGTACACGTGTAGCATGTACACGTACATGTTTGCATTTGTACACATGTAAGCATGTACACGTATACATGTTTGCATTGGCATACATGTAAGCATGTACACGTACATGTTTGCAGTTGCATACATGTTCACGTACTTGATGTGCACAGTTGTATATGTACAGCATGTACACGTGTACATGTATACACCCATGAATATGTGGTCATCACTTTAAATGAACCTACATATAGCATATCCCTCCAAGTAGTACACCCCATGGTTCGGTCCCAAGCGGGTGCGCTATTCACAGGTTTCACTGTATCGAATCTGCTGCAAACGTAAGAAATCTGTCACAGATCTACAATGTCTCGAATTCAAACTTATTAAACCAGCTGATTAATTTCAATCAGTGACATGTGGTAAAACGATCCATTGTTTGGAAGTCATATCACATAAAATTTACAAAACCTCTCTGAACTTGATCTTGCAGCTTGAAGTCAATATACTGACAAAATTACAGTTTTTCAATCCATATTACTGCCTTGGCTGTATTCCAGAATGGATTCAAAGCGAATGGTAGAAAGTGCATTACCACAACCGGCTTCAGGCATACTCTCTTTGCATTTCTGTCAACGAGGCAGTCACCAATGCAATCAGCCTAATGACTTGGAATTATTTTTGCAGGAATCTTCTTGTGGCTATGGCCTTCTTTGATCTTCCCGCGCATTCCCAGATCTCTTAGGGGATCGACGTTTCCCAAAGGAAATTGGTGGACTCTAAACGCACAGGTTTGTTACATCGTAAGATCTGGAATCATGCCCTTGCTGGACCTCCATCCGTTGATTCCCAGCTGCCCACTCCTCTGACCGCATTAAAAGCCAGCTTAGCTAAGCGTGCTCGTCCATCGCATTGAACAAATTTGCCATCCTTCTTGTAAATATTTAACGCTTTAATCTCGATGATGCACTAAGATGCTTGGCCGCAAGGGGAAAAGGGGAGGGCTGTTGTAAGCGCCTGCCAAAAGTCCAGGACTGTTGCACGATGGGTTAATGCCCAATCTCGTATACAGCAACCAATTGTTGCATGTGTCAGGAGAGATGCCATTTCCGGGGCATCCCTCGGCATTGATTGAAATTGTTGCACTGACAGGCATCAGGAAATTCCAGTGGGAGCAGGGGAACCCCGGCAGAGGAAGGGGGCTGCCCACCCATTTTTTCCACATGAGTATTGATTGGAAAACATTGTCGGTGAGCGAGTTTGGGGAGGTTTTTGGGGCACGAGACAGTTTCCTACAGCATCGTTTGTTGACATCGTGAAGGAAATGCTCGCAAGGTTCCCTGATTCCTTACTAGACTTTCTTTCCAATGGCTTGGAAAATTGCTTTTTTTTCACCTAAAACGGGATGCTTGCTTTTGCAGCATCTATTTTGTGAGAGAACAACTTTCAAAACTTCTTCGAACCTTTCCGTTCTGTTCTTTTTTAAATAGTTTTGCGAAAATATTCTCCAATTATTCATACTTATTTTCGATAGAATCAAGCTGCTTTCTTTTCCATTGGCATTTTATTGACGTCATTCGAAGATATTTATTGTTAAGATCAAGTCATCTGCCAGGAAATGTAGTTTTTTTGATAAAATATCTGAAAAATATGATTGCCCTCTACTTGCATGACCGACAAATGAAGAAAATTAGAAAGCAGACAGCTGAACTTAAAAGTATGGAACATGCTGAAGCCTTCATGGCCACCTGCTTCCAACAGATTTGACTACTGTTTGATATAGATCTGAATAAGATTAGAAGTGGTGGTCCTGCACCATGCAAGAACAAGTTTCTCGAATGAGAGATATAGGTGAACTATACACGGATTGACAGAGGCCAGTCACAAATATCACTAGGCTCTTTCACGCGAGCGCTGCTAAGCGCAAACCGGAAACGCTTTTCCTGCGTAATTAGATGTGCGCATGCGCTGTTCATGCGCGCATCTAATTACGCGGGAAAAGCGTTATTTGCCGGCTTGTGCTTAACAGCTCTCGCGTGAAGGAGCCTATAGAACGCATTTCAAAAGCAGAACTAATACATTAGGTTATTTCTGTGGTCACATTCACAGATCATGTACCTCTTGAAGCATTGCCTGTTGGAGCTGGATAGCAAAATCTATAGAAAAGCAAAGAAGAAACGGTTTTTTTACCTTTTGCGTCGTCCATTGGTTTCCATGTAGCCTAAGTGGTAAGATAACACATTTTTTCCGCCCCCAAGACAGCACAAGTGTCCATTAGCAAAAATGTAGCAGACACAATCGTGCAAAGGAAACCTGTTGAATAAAAAAAGTATATTGTATGAAAATGTTACATGCAGTTAAGCTCTATAGCATCGTGTTTCTCTATGCTTTAGAAAAGTTTATGAAAATTTCGAGCATCCTATATACATAGACATCAACATTTTTTTTTACGGGAAAGTTCTTCGCAGACAATAAATCTACTTTTCTACTTTACAGTAAGCTTTTCAGAGTTCATGCTGCTGCAAAACGGTGCAAATGTTTCATCCCATTTTGCACTACCACTATAGCAGCTCATGCATCAAGCGCACCGTGGTCGAGAAGTCAAATTAGTTAGCTTTCGGCAACTTTAATACCATTATTTACCAAGCCTGCTATCAGTAATTCGTTTACCTGGTGGCATTTGGAGAGACAGCCAAGCCTTTCATATAGGCAAGCACCAGAAGTTGATCAAAGCTAGTAGACAATGGCATGCACTAAGAACCACAATTGGATTTCTTATCGAGACTGAGATAGTCGAAGCACTTTATAGGAGTGGTAAATGGTGCATTAGGAAATAGCTTGGCATCATGTCTTACGACTGGAAACCATTGCGTGCATGGTGAAAAGACAATAAACCAGGTTTCGGTCGTCTGCTGAATTAGGTGAAAAACGAAACTTCGCGTGCAATCATTCAATTGGGAGACTAGAATAAATAAATGTAGCAGGAAATGTGCATTTGATTACTTTTTCTGCTTTAGTGGATCAACAGTTGGTTGAAATAAAGATTGCCATTGGGTATTGGATGTTTCCTTTGGGAGACGGCAAGCAAATGGACAATAACCTATTCCACCTTTGGTCTGGCTTTCTTATTCACCAACAATACTATACTAATCAGTAAAAATGCTTTGAAGTTAACCAACGAACTTCATTTTGATATACATGTATGTAAAAGGAGAATTTGACCATATGATTTTGGTCAAATAACCTGTATGGCAATGTGAAATGCTAACCTGTCAATAGTGTGAGTTGTAGCAAGGTTTCTTAAATGAATTCTTGGTATTGTCAAGCTTCCTAACGATTCCATCAATATGGTGAGCATGTGGTGATATTTCGAAGTGGCAGTGTATGACATATGTGCACGCGGCGAGTACATCCAAATTAATAGGATCGCCTTGTGTAGCATGCCATATACCTCAAAGTCGCAATACCACCACATGCTCACCATTTTGATGGGCACCCTACCTTAAACACTGCATGCGGCACTCTACCTGGAGAAGGGCAATTGCAAATGCAGCTCATGCGCATTATTGGCTATATATACTATCTAATTATGCACTCAGACGGTAACCGTTCTAAACAAAACTCGAATGGGCCCTTTAAATCCCATCTATGGCAGCATCCATTGCGTATGCGGCAGAATTGCAAATCATGTCGAGGATAGAAGAATAAAAAAAAAATGTAAACTGTTCTTCGGGTATGAATAATGCATGTTGCCGATATTGAAAACGCTGAAATAACGAACAGTTGCGAGGAACATTTTTAAATATTTAAATAAACTTTTTTTTGCACCTTGTCGTGCGGGGTCAAACACAACGGCGGTTTCCGGAATCCGTTTCTTAGAAAAAAATAAAATTCATTTGTTCTGAAAATACACCATCTGCCCCTGCGGTCCCAAAGTATGCCAAACTTGTACAGGGTGACCAGTTCCATGGCATCGTAATCAGTTTGGTTAGCCAGGTCAACGTCCATGGAAATGGTGGACGTGCATCAGGAGTGCTTCTTCCGCTCCACAAAGCATTTATTATTCTACAGCCATTAAATTCTATGTTTTCCCTCATTATTTTCTCCTTATTGTGTGCAATGGCAATCCTCTCGGTGTAACGTGAAGCGACTCAACAAAATATTGATTGGTTAGGATTCTGTGTATGGCTGCGTGCAACATTGGGCCATATCATTATTTTCCAGAAAAAAAAGGTCACATTAATGTGCAATTTGGGTTGGGTACAAAGCAACGATGGTTGAAAAGAAGTCTGCAAAAAAAGATGTTTCTAAAGCTGCGTTTCAACATTTACTGTAGATGCATCTTGAACTCTGTCATATGCCTCTTGAGGATGACTTGAGCAATAGTATTGCCATGCTACAAGGATATAAAACGTACTAGTACGTACATGTACATCGTGTAATATACTACTGTATATGAAATTTTAGATACGTATTGGAATAAAAGGAATTTAGGGAATGTGAATAATATTTGTGTATTTGCATCCATTCTTGTAGACTGCTAGCTATTATAGCATACATGAATCGATGAATTAAAACAACTATTGTACATGAATTTTCAAAGTTGTATTTGGGAAAATTTTGTTGTTCCCAAATCCATGCATGTCTGGATTCAATCCTATGACATATTACTCACAGTCAATTCCTAGACTTAACTAGTGTAGGGCATTCTTTCCAGTTTCTGTTCCATCAGAGAGCTCGTATATACTACTAGTGTTAGCTGGTTTTGGCACCGAGTCAAATGTGAGAGCTGGAGTTTCAACAAGCCGCCTGAATTTGATTATTTCTGTAATATGCATGGCAAATTGCACGTCCTCGCGCATAAAGCGCTAATTAATCCCAGGTCGTAGGTATGCTTGACCATCAAATCCGACATAATTCACGACACTTCTCATTACCATAAGATGCCCAAGCACTTCGAAACTATAAAGGTCATCGTAAATTAACATTTATGGCACAAACAGCTGCCAGAAACAAGCACGAGTGGGAGTTCTGTGTGCATAAATTAAATTACAGCAGTATGCAGCCACGGGCAAAAGCGCCTTGGTACGCCAGTTCTTTCGCTTGTCTCTGGCTATTTCACTCAACGTGCTTTTGTCATCTCATCCCATTTTCAATCTCTGATCGAGTGAATAATCGCCGCTTTTCAACCTTGGTCCCGTGCCGTCAGGGCCAAATCACGTGTCAATTACCGCATTCAGGAGGGTCCTGAACCATTCAAAGATCGTCAACATTGACGTGTCGTACATGCACAAGCATGGTATTCAATTTCAGGAGTTATCCACGTTCCTATTTTTGGCCGTTTCATGATAAGAGGGACTATAGTCCTTGGTGGGCGCCTGCGTTCATGCAATAATTCTAACACAGAATGATACATGCAAAGCTACATGTACATGTATATCAACATCAACCCTCTTCCAATGCTGATGCGCAGATTAATGATGACTGCGTTTATTAATAGAAGGATTGTTAGGTTTCCTTTAATCTTTACGAGAACGATAAACACTATTACACATGCGCATCAATAAGTTATGTGATATCACATTAAACTAATTAAATTGTCGTCTCCCCTCAACCACAAATCCATTAACGTCGTCTTCACGCATGCGCATTGACAAAAAAACAGTGCTGCCAATGTCGTCAAGCTTAAAGGAAACCTGCCAATGTCGTCAAGCTTAAAGGAAACCTGCCAATGTCGTCAAGCTTAAAGGAAACCTGCCAATCCCTCTAATAACATAAATGTTCATAGAAAAAATAAAGGGATAACTTTACAAGTTGGGAGGAGAAGATGATACAACGGACATTAAAGATGGCGGATTATGGCAGTGCTTTCATTACCCCAACCAAGTCTCCACCAAGTCTTTAGTGTGCTAGACCGCCTGGGATTGCAGTTTCATATAGGATTATGTATATTTTGATACAGATGAACATGCATGCCATATGATAAATACATGCTTATTTTCAGGCATAGGCTACATTGTTCTCAGATACAGCATGTCAACTAACGAAGCGAAATGAAGTATAGTAGCCAGTTTTGTCATGCAAACAACTACTTTAGGATGAACCATAGCCAAGATGTGCCCATGCATAACCAACGCAAATAGCCATATATACAGGAGAATCTATGAACCCATAAAGATGTGAGCACAGCGGTCAAGACATTTCTAATTGTTGTTCATGCATACTGTATACATGTACATGTATCTTTCAAATCATCAACCCTGCAAGTGCTGAACTTTGTTTGTTTTCTAAAACCAGGCATGGGTGTCATAGCATGCACTGCTTCTGGAACAGCATTATGGAACGTACATAGTGTTTAAAACTTTCCAGATGTTCAAAATTTGTATCTGAAAATGCATTTCTGTGAGAGAAAAATTCTTTCGAAGATTTTTTAACATAGAAGATGGCACGAACGTTCCAACTCTACCATATGCCCGTAAAGGCCCATTATTTACGTCTAATTTTATTCGTCTTTATTCGAAATAGACTGGCATTGGAGGAAACGGTTGCCACAGAGATTCCACATCCCTAGCTCGCAAACTTTTAATAAAGTAAAAAGGGACAATAGACATAAAAGCTCATCTGGTCTGATTAACGTACTTTATATAAAACGTATTCATGCCCCGAATCCAACAGTCTCCTATCTGTTGTTAGGGGAAATTTGGCGGAGCGCATGAAGCGAGGGAACATTCCAGCCTTTATTTGATCAAACTTTCCTCATTTTCCCACATGCTCAACAATGGGATGGAAACAGAAAACCATCGCTGGAAAGGTAGTTTTTTTTTTATTTCCGAATTTCTGAAAAGAGGAGCCAATTCAATACGATATGCTGAAAGAACATGATCCTCGCTAAATACTGCAGGCGCGCATGTGCGGATGAGTGCTTTCCGAGATAACGGAGCTTTCCAGAATTCTACGGCAATGGTGTCTTCATTGACAGAGACCAACAAAACCTGGGGAGTTTGGTAAAACGGATATAGGCTGTATCGCATAACATGATCACAAGGATCATAGAAATCCATCAAGCTCAATGGTCTAAGCAAACGAGTATTATACCAAGATTATGTTCAAGAAAACAATCACTTACGAGTACCATGGCCGTTGACGGTTTCACGTACATATTGGTGAGAACACCAAAAAACATTGTGAGTTGAGCAGAACAGATATACCACGTATCACATAACCTGATTAAACGGATCAAGAAATCCATCAAATGGCAAATGAGCATCGAAAAGGTCATTTCAAAGAGGATATTGGCAAGCAGCCCAAAACCTAGAATTTTGCAGTTTGCCAAAACCATTCATTCCGCGAGACCCAAACAGTAAAATTCACATAACCACATCATAAAAACTACAAAATTCACTTCCGCTATACATGTAGTTCACCAGCAACTATATTATGCGAGTTGGACACAGGAAATCAATTTCAAAATTTTACAAATCCATTATACCTTCATTGACAATACCTAATATATTTGACAAAATTGATATCATAGAAATCACTTTTTGCACAAAGTAAACAACAATTGGGGTGCTCACGTTACTAATCTTATCCACGATTAGATTAGTTTTCGATTAGCTGACGGAGGCTTGAGTGGGCTGGCCGAGATTTAGATATTTTGTAGTATTTTGTTGTAATGGCGCTTTATCTATTAGCTTTAATTTCACATGTAAGGATGGGTTGGCAGACTTGTGTTGTGTCTGTTAAACAGGAAATTGGCTCCTCTCAGCCTCCGTATCTACAAACTTAGCCGAATGTGGATAAAAAAAAGCGCTAATAATTTATAAAACTAATTTTAAGATATTTGGAGGTCATGAAAATCCCCACAATTCCTGTTTTACTATGTTGTAGATGTTAATCTCTCGTTCAGGGTTTGTAAACCGTTACTAAACCATTTAAATCATATGTATTAATAATTGTTCAATCCCGTTCATAGCTAAGTTAATTTGAACACTTGTTCTATCTTGCGTTCGTCTAACCGTTTAACTTCGATTTGCATGCTGCAATTACACCTTTGAAGAGCATGCACAGTTCTAATGTTGCACATTTGGCTAGCCTCAAAACAAGGCTATTAATTAAAAAAGAATTTTTGCACGAGATATTAATGTGCAAATTTTATAATTTTGGAATTTAAATTACATTCGATGCCCTGTTTGAGGCTAGCCAAACGCGCGGAAACAGCCTAGTGTGACCTGGGGCTAAACCTTTCATTCGAATTTCAGCAACCACTCCAACATCAATGGCGCCATCTCATGTCCGTATTGCACAACAAGCTCTTTAAAATGACAAGAAGAGTTTTCCAGAGCTAGCTTTTCTTGTTTCTCCATTGATGCTTTATTTATAGGAAGGGGTGACAGTGGGGTGAAGTTGTTTTCAGATGGGCGAATCTCGAGTTAATCTCGACATACAACGATTTTAGAAATTTGAGGATTTAAAAGCGTTAACGAGGACTTAAGGTGGCGAGCCTTCATCTTCATGCGAGCACGTTCCTGGCAACGTGCTCATTAAACTAATTTAAAGCTTGTAAAACGGCTCGAGCAGCAGGATAAGACCCTATTGATCACGAACATGCAACAAACAGCCTTTGAAAAAGTCACGCACGGGTTGATGGGAAATTGCAGGGGATGTTGCACGTGTCCCTGTAAGAGGCATGCAGCCATTCTTGCCTTTGCTGCATCATGGTGCTTCAGAGAGTGCATGCAAAATGGAATTGTTCATTCGAAGATGTTTTGGAGCAAACAAATGTGTTAGGGTTTGGCTGACCATGACCATAGTTGAATAAGCAATCAGGACGTGACTGAAATGACTTAGGGGCTGTCCATAAATGACGTCACGCGATTTTGACAGATTTTTTAATTTCCCCCCCCCCCCTCCATGTCACAGTCACAAAATGTCAGATCTCCCTCAAACATGACGTCACAAAGCTCTGACTCCTCCCCCCCCCCCTTGAAAACTGGTTATTGGCATTGTAATCTGTATGTATAATGTGGCACTGCACTCTGATATTGCAGGAGAAAACATGTATTAAAAAGGAGGCAATG
>JAQGCC010004169.1:0-13667 GCA_034698905.1 Xestoiulus laeticollis | reverse complement strand
TATCTCGACCATGCTAAACAATTCTAAATCATGCATTAGCATTTTATATCACTTGAGCTCACGTGACGTGATGATAGTCTGTAGCCGGCTTACGAGTATTCTGATGATTAATAATCTATCTAAAAACCATACAAAAAATGAATGTACATTGCAAACCGAAGCTTGTTTCACTATAGAATTATCCACTGAAGTGAGCCATGACCGGTGGTACCACTCGTGTGATGTAATGAGAATGCACAATGCCATCAACATAGTTTGCAAATTTGATACTGCAGGAATCGTAAGATCTGGTATCGTGTTTGAAACTTATATTTCCCCAACATTATGTCACGTGTGACCCTCATCGATATTAAACGAATGGATTTTGGATGGGAGGTGAATGGTGATGGATTGGGATGACGTGGAAGATTGTGGGAAGTGGAATACAAATTTATCTGTATATATGAAATTATATGAATGGGCAATTAACATTATTTAGATTTCTCTTGCCAGTGTGGTATTTATTGGGATATACGAAGAGGAAATATGGAGGTATGCTGTGGGATTGACATGTATTTTGGTAGATGGAGGTGAGTGAAGTAAGATTAGGACATAAGATTGAGGAATTTTGTAAATAAAAAGCTTCTGGCTTAGGGCACCGAGTTAATGAATTGAAACAATTGGGTAGTTTAAGGATATGGGCGACGAATTTGGATGATGACAGATATTGGGAGAAGCGGAATACTTAAATTATATGAATGGTCAATGAAGTGAAGTAAGATTGGGATGTAGGAAGATGGAATGGGACATATATAACATTGATGAATTGATCGAATAAAAAGCTTTTGACAATAGGGCATGCTAGTTGAATTGAAACTATAGGAATGTACATGTATATCTTTGTATGTGGAGTAAAAATTGTGATGTAAGAAAGTGGAGTGGGATACAACTAATTATGAGATTAGAGGGATTGAGCAGGTTTCCTTTAATCTTGACGACATTGGCAGCACTGTTTTTTTTGTCAATGCGTATTGCGTGGGGACGACGTTAATGGGTTTGTGGTTGAAGGGACACGACAATTTCATTAGCTTAACGTGATACCACGACATCTTTTAGAGACATAACGACTTTTACGGTGCATAACTTATTGATGCGCATGCGTAATAGTGTGTATATCGTTCGCGTTAAGATTAAAGCAATCTTGCTCATTCCCTCTAATAAACAATGTTGACACTTAGTAAAACCGATACTAGGGCAGGTTGAGGAATGGGAGATAAGGTGACCAAAGAATTCTGTAAGGCCAAAATGTTTGGACGACGACCATAGAGGGCGCTAATTCCTTCCGTTCCACGGTTTGGTTTGGCGTTGTTAATCAATTGAATGGCACGTTGAATCGCATTTGTTCGCCACATGAATAAACGGTCTGTGTGCTCTAGCTCTAATTTATGACGGTCGTGCTGCATGGCGCAGCTCCGCCATTTGTTATCAAGATGACATTTATGAAAACATTTTTATCGGGGTCGATTAATTTATTGGGCCAGTTCAAAGATGGCCTTGCGCGATGCATGACGGGAAGGCTTTTTTTGTGCTAACCCAGGAGAGTAAAAGCATGCATGCATGCATTTGGTTGCACCAAACTATAGGTTTAACTTAATTGACCTTTGGCAAATTTTACACCGAAGACAGCAGTTTTTTTTTTGCATCGATTAGATCCACTAGAATGGTGTCCATTAAGAGTTCTGTTACATTGATTAGGACATTTAAGCAGCTTTCAGTAGCATTAATATAGGATATAGCTAACGAAGCAAATTAACGGTGTGTTAAGATAATTGTTTAAATAACCTTAATTTTTAACGAAGAATTTCAATAGTCAGCAATTTTGTGGTGGATTGATGCTGCACGAGGTGCCATAAGGGTTTGGATTAAAGCCATCTGGAAATGCTAAATTAATCGGTATCCTTTTAACTTAATCGACCATTAGCATATGAAGCACTTCTATGTCCTCGATTAGTCTCGGATGATTTTCCCCAAGGACGACCTAAACGTTCCAATACACCTGTTATTCACGTCTGGTAATTTGGCAAAAATGTTACCAAGTTGCATCTTTATGATGCATTGCTGAATCCTGCCAAGATTCTATTATTAAATTGGATGAGGGATAACCGAATTAATCGACACGATATGAATAAGGGTTAATGGGGATTCTTTTAATACACGTTTATAGATGAAAACTATACTGTATACATGTTATTGTAATACAATAGAATTCGCTTATCTTCAAGGGACATAAGAAATCAACTCCTTATAGCCGAAATTGTGTACATGTACACAGAAATACAAGTTTAAAATTGATTTACCGTGTATTTATTAAATGTTTTGAATGGGAAAAAAAATCGTATACAGAATAGTAATTAATTAAGCGGTTTGGTACGGGTCAATTATCTGGAAATTAAGCTCGAGAAATTATAAACTATTTTTTATAAAGAATAGGGGGGGGGGGGGCGGGGAAATATCCGAAAATCGTTATAGGCGAATGAAAGGATCATTTCAAAATGGATCGCTTTGTCCGGATTATCATTGTATCCGAACAAAATTACTGTAAATAACGGACCAACAAAACAACAAAATGAGATATCGTTATGCCCTGAATATCTCTGTATCCAGCATTACGCAAATTCCAATGTATTCTTCAAACGTTTGTTTTATTATATAATGTACAATCACAGTCAATGAAATTCTATAAAATATGCATCATATATTTTGCTATTAGTTATCGCAAGCTGTCATTTAGTTAAAATTTGATTCTGCCAAACGGTATCTTCTTGTCAGAAAGTAATTCAGTTTTTTTAGTAGGCCTGTACATGCAGCTGACACTCTCCAAATTCCTAACTAGGGAACCGTAGCAATTTTGTTATCTCGCCTGTTGCGATAACCCCTTTGTTTGAAATAATAATTTTTCCCTGAAGTGCAATTATTTTTAATAGTTGTTTAAACGTGTCGTTTTCACCCGTATTTTCCCACCTGCAGGGGACGAGGCATTTATCGCCTTAAGCAACCCCCCACTTCCGCCCAGACTTCCGGGAGTCTGTCCACACCAGGCACTTTGACCCAGGGCCATTTTTTCCACCTGTCCCTAAACCTTGTCCATCATCCCATGCATGCAGGTGAGAACCTGGACAATGGACAACGTAATTAAGGTTTGAATTTTCAAAATCCCAACTGCTTGAGCAACGACGATGCTGTAAGCAAGGGGTTTCTTAGCACCTTTAAAAATTAAACTATGTAACGAACCTATAGAGATTCGGTTGGCAGTGTAGACGAGACTCCAAGCAACCCCTTGCTTAGACACCTAGACCTAGACGATTACGTGCATATATGGGCAACACCATTTTACCAATGTTTGGTTTAGTCAAAATGGCAGCTTGTGTTTGGTATACACACGCATAATGGTGACGGTAATCAGCGCCACCTGCGTTAACGTCGACAATCAGGAAATGAAGGTCTGGGGAGGATGTAGTTCGCAAATATGCGACAACGGTAGCAGCTGCGATTAAATGGCAATTGAACAAGGATGCAAACATCACGCCCCCTTTGAGTCAATCCTACTTTTGCAGGTATCGGAAACCGCTTAAGTTATGTCTGCCAGTAAGTTTCTTGGCGCTTTAAAATGCTTGTCATTCCTGGCGTGCTGTCACTCCCGAGGTATATAGTACCTGCACGTGGAAAAGTATAGTCGATGCAGTTTCTGGCAGTCCGGGCGTGTCGTCACTCCATATACAGTAGACTCTCGATATAACGAACGCCAAGGGGATGGCATATTCATTCATTAATTATACGGAGAGGTCTAGCTGTTTTCACACTTTCGCTCCCATATATGCGTCTTTCATGACTTTTAATGACACCTATAGCAGTTTTTACCACCAACAGTACTTCTGTCTTCTATTAAACACCGGAAATACAATTTTTGCCAATGCTGAAGAGAGTTTGCGCAATAAAGCTGCTTTTGCAGTATTTTGAATACCCCTTAAATAAACGTTTAAATGTTTTAAGATATTAACATTTAAAACAAATCCTCAAAATCAATGCAACTAGGAATCATATATGACCCAACAAAATGTTCTTTGTCTCTGACCTGCGACATCGAATTGCTGTTCGTTATAAACAGTCCTTTAGTATTGCTGGATGGTGAAGGGACAGAAGACCCGTTCGTCATATCGAGAGGTTAGTTATAGAAGTATGTTTGTTATGTATGTATACTGTTAGGCTAATACATGATGAAGTGCAATGTACATGTGTATAGGCATTTTGGTCGGGACTTGCCACTCTGTTCGTTATATCGAGAGCCAAACTGTAGATTGGAACTGGTTGGATGTATAATCACATTTGAGACGGAGTTGATGTGATCGTGTACAAGCGGTTTTAGGGCGGATCTCGGGACTCCGGAAAAACTTTAAAAGTTTGAGGAAACGCGTTTTTGCGATAATTGTGGTATTTTATCCGAATGATAAAAAGATTTTATTTTTAGAACGGCCCGTTGAGCCGCGGCGTCCCATTAATTTCTTCGGCGGCGTATCTGGTGACGTCAATGCGTTTGATATCGATCTCGAGTTAGCACAATGCGAGTGCATAAAAAATGGTGCTAAATTTGGAGTTTGGGTTTCAAGAGCTCCAATAACGAATTGTTCTCTGTAGCTCTTAATTCCTATCTTTATTGTTTAAAAAAATGACCTTTCGCGTCGACCCCCCCGATAAGGATTTCCCCATGGTTACAGCATCACCTTTCCGCCTTCTGCATGCGCTTTGGAATGTTCGGAAATTGGAACGGTACAGGAAGAACCTATTGGCTTGTTCCGGTTTTGCAGCCCCTTTAATGCTGGATTATATAAGCTTTTAGCATGACACGACCGCCATTGTCTTATAATCAAACATGTTTAGGCATGCTATTTGGTATGCTGCTGTTTGGTCTTATAAAATTTGGTAAAAGTCAACTTTAGTCGGCTGTGCGCGAACGTCATATAAAATCCATTGATATTGCGTTAACAGAAATGCTCTGTATGCCAGGTTTTTTGGTAAAAGTCAACTTTAGTCATCTGTGCTCAAACGTCAGGTCAAAATCCCTCCCATATACATGTATAAAACGGACCGCTATAACACACCACGCACTCCGAATTGTTCATGTCGAAGCCTAACTAGCTGCATTGGAGGCTTAAAAATAGTAATAGACGGTTAAAGTAGACTTCTACCCAGGTTTTATGTGGCACATTGACTATATCATCTAATGTAGGTCAGAGTGTGATGGTATATATCTTATTTTCGAAGAGATGCTATAACCATTTATGCAGGAATTTCGTTATATTCTGATTAATTCTGGCTTGGTACCAATGCATGTCTGCGGATGAGCCTGTCTAAAAGCATATTTTTCACTGGTTGCAAGAATGTTTAACTTACAGGTTCTATTGTATTTGGGAATACACATGTATTTGTTTGCATTGTCATTGAAACTATAAGAGATGAGCCTTGAAATCCTTTAAATATAGGCTTTTCCAGCACTTCTACTTGACACTCGTGAAGTAATTCTTGTATGCAAATGTCATAATCTTCCATGAGTTCATTCTAAACATTATTTTTTTTTAAATTGCAGGCGTGGACTACATTTGGGGAACGGGCAACGTAGGCTCCAAATGCGAAGGTAATTCAATTTTGTAAATCATTTTATATTTTTCAAAGAAGAGTGTTTTCATCAATGCTTTAAAAAGCGTTTGCAAAAAGCTCGAGATTGTCTGCAGATCGAGTGCATATAGTTGTGGAAAATTTCAAGGAAAGTTTCAAAACTTTTCCAAACTCTGTCAAAGTACCACGGTTTTGACATTTTGCGACGTCCCAATTTCAGTGTTGTAAATTGTGTGAGCTCTTTAATTTTTTTGTGCCTGGAGAGTAGTGGTACAAGAGAGCAGTATTACAAGAGAAGCTGCAGCGTCGTTGCTCAGCGACGTTAACCGGTGCGTCGCGTTGCTTTAGTTACGGCGCTCAAATGTCGAGACTTAACACGGAGCACTTGCCATAAGTCGCCATCTTGTTTCCATGGTGAGTCTCCCACATCTTCCACACTCGGATAAATAGGAAAGCAGAGATTAGATTGGAATCGGTTTGGGATTCACCGGGGATTGAACTGGGGAATCGACTGAAGTTTGTGTACATGGATGCCTTTGTGGGCGGCCAACAAGAGCTTCTTGAAATCGAACCTTTCAAATCAATTTTTGAATCAAATATTTACATTTTTTTCCAATAAGTATACACATGCAGGGTTCGTGCAGGTCCTTGAGAGACCTTAAAGTACTTACTTTTGCTTGGATAAATTTCAAGGACCTTGACAAATACTTACTTTTTCATAAACCATTCGAAGTGTTTAAAAAGTCCTTATAATTGGAAATTCTGATGTATACTTTTAGTCAAATAGCTGCATTTTTTCAATAAGTATGCACAGGGTTCGTGCAGGTCTTACACGAGCCAATACTGGTCAAATATTGACACTTGGTTGTTGACCGACCATAGCTCATGTCACTATCAATTTTTCTAAATTTTTCATTAGAAATTTTTGTATTTTTTTCTACATGTTGCTTACAGTAACTCTAAACAGCTAGGGTTCGAACAGGTTTTCAAGTCCAGAAAGTAAGTACTTTTCAAGGCTTTGATCTTCATCCATGCAAAATGTAAGGGCTTTCAAGGACCTGTACGAACCTTGTCTAAAGTCATCTCCAACAGTTGTGGTTTGGCCCTTTAAGTCATTGAGCAATCACACTCGTTCAGAATTCTTATACTCGGTATATTATGCCAAATAAGCATCCATAATTTTAATTAATGTGAAATTTCTGATAGCCAAAAGTCATGAGAGATAAGATTTCGTTCTAGATAATTAGCTTTGCTCTCTGCCATATATTATGGTTGATTAGTACAAAAAAAAAATACAATTGCCAGTGGCCCGAAAAATTAATTGGGACATCGAGGTGTGATTGTAGGGATTTCGTATTTCCGCAAGATTTACATGTAAGACGATCTGGATGATCAACATATTTACAGTATGTTGGAAAAGGACATAAGATGTCTCAACAAGAGCGATAAATGCACTATTACGCATGCGCATCAATACGTTACGCGCTGTAAAAGTCGTTATGCTCATCAAAGACGTTGTGGTATCACGTTAAAATAATGAAATTGTCGTCGTCCCCACGCATGCGCATTGGCAAAAAAAAATCAGTGCTGCCAATGTCGTCAAGATTAAAGGAAACCTGCACAATCCCTCTAACTGTTAGTTGAGCACATGAACACAAATTTTAAAGTCATAAAAAGCCACCTATATAGGAATGAAAAAAATGTGTAAAAACAGACCTCTCAATAGAACGAACGAATTTCCCATCTCCTCGGCGTTCGTTATAACGAGAGCCGACTGTAGGCTATATTAAAATGATGGTAATGCATGGTACTTGGATCCTTCAAATTATAAATGACCAATCTTGCGTTTTTGAAAATGTAAAGAATGACCGTTGAAAGTCTTGAATTTTAAAGGTTCTGCAAAGCACCTTCATAGGTTCCTCTAGCGTATACCGATCGAGCCATAGAGCTATCTATAACAGAGCTTCAAAAAGGTTCTTTATGCACATTGAAACCTGTGAATAGCGACAATTGAGTCAACACAGATCGATTTTACATGTACAACAAAGTTACCTTGAAATAGCGCTTTTCCCATGCAATGATAACCTTTTGGTTTAGTCCCAGTGGTTTACGCTATTTACAGGTTTCGCTGTAGTTATTCCAGAGCGCATTGTAAATCTTATTTAACGACCCTCACGACCTATTGTCCACAATGTAGGTCGGAGAAAGGAAAAGGAGGAAATAGGAAGTTTTTAACTATAATAGGAAGGTGCAAGGTCGCGGTCGCTCTATTACAGGAACTATAGGCCTGGAGACAACTGTTGGAAGCATGCTTCCGACAGAAAGGGTCAGGGGTCATTTCAACGCATGAATCCAGGAGGTCAAGAATTCAAGAGGGACATTTCATCACACCCCCACCGTCACGGTTGCAGGTTCTTCCCCCCCCCCCCATCCCCCAACCTCCTTTCCCACGTGACGTCACGCTTCCTAGTGATTCGCACACATGGCCTCCACAGTTCCCAGTCCATGGCAACAAGGAATCGATATCCACACTGGCAAGAAGCGACCAATCAGAAGAGGCCTCGTGCGGATCTGGCACGCGTTAGGCCTATATTTAGGAACAGCCGTGGAGTGACGAACGTTCCGGAAAATCTCGTTGCATATTAGCGAGATTTATAGTCAACGGCAATCGAATATGCCAGCTGGATCGATGACGTCATGCGGATAGTACCCATGGGGAATTCCCCTTTCAACTCATTTTAACATCATTTGCAGTTTGTAAAACAATTTCTTTTGAGCAACGGGACAACAAGTTGTTATGGCGTATTTGTCATAGTTGTGAATTTTCAAGTCTTCGGACTGGTCAGGGAAAGTCAGGGAAGTTGAAAATTTCATCTCTGGGAAACCTTCGGCTCCAATTTATAAAAATTTATGAACGAAATGTCTAACCTAGTTTTTTTTAATATTAAAAGAGCCTCTTTTGAGATAGCGTTGCTAAGATGCGCCATCCCAACCGGTTGGGATGAGAGGGAGCTTCAAGATGGCGGCGCGCGTGACCCCGTTACCTTAAAGCTGATTTTTACGACCAGAGCGTTATTTGCAAAGCCATTTCGCAAATTAAACGAGCTTGCTAACAACGCAAGCTCAAAAGTGGCGAGGTTGGGTGATGATGATGATGAGTTCCAATATGGCGGCCTGCGTGGGCCGGTTAATTGAGCCTCGATGCTGTTCCCATTATCCGGAATACATTTCAATCATTATACGTATGCATGCATGGACACACAACATAATATACGTGTAACCGTAGTGACGGAAAAGGTGGTTAGGAACAACGCCCTCTGCACAAACCGGCTCTATCCGACGGTTGCGCACTTTGAATTAAATAGGCTTTTCAATTTGCAAAGAATGCATTGACCGACGTGCAATCTATTTTTAGAATCTGCATGCTCTGGGGATGGTTGCATTTTTTTTTTCGTTATCAAGGACGTATCCTTGAGGGGCGTGACGTTATTGGCTCGTGTTGGTCATGTGGCACGAACATCCGGGTCATGTCCGCCGGAGGGCGCCTTGATCGCTCTGGTAACGGATTTCCGGTTCCGGACCATTGCAATTCTGCTGGCCCTACTTTCTTAATGACTTCTGGAGCTATTTGGCTCGATACACACGAGCGTTTTTCCCTTGTACGGAGTCTGTACTGTGTCGTACGAAGCCAAATCGCAAACGTGATTTTTCCCTCCGATTTTTTCACGTAAGGGTAAAAACATAGTGCTATCAGCGATTAAAGAATCGCTTCATTCTAGAATGATTCCTAAAGACATACCTGCGATTCGCGATGAACCCGCACATAGCATAGTGGCGCATCAAAGAATAGAGCGGCACATGATTCTAGGACACAAACGAGTTCTAGAATCATTCTTGATTTTAATGAGTTCTGAATGGTATCCAAAATAAGATGTTCGATTGCAATCATTGATTCCAGAATCATTCCAGATTCATTTTAGAATGAAGCGGTTCTTTAATCGTTGATAGCACTATAGCGGCGTAATAGCGCAAAGTTTTACCCTATAAGGCTAAAAACATAGTGCTATCAGCGATTAAAGAATCGCTTCATTCTAGAATGATTCCTAAAGACATACCTGCGATTCGCGATGCACCCTCACATAGCATAGCGGCGCATCAAAGAATAGAGCATCACATGATTCTTGCATGAATCCATAGGACACAAACGAGTTTGTCTTTTCCTATAGAAAACTAGATGTTCGATTGCAATCATTGATTCCAGAATCATCCCAGATTCATTCTAGAATGAAGCGATTCTTAGCACTATAGCGGCGTAAAAGCGCAAAGTTTTACCCTTAGTCCTCTACAATGACCATTCTCACACATGGCTCCTCAATTCAATTCAATTCCTTACCCTGCAGTCAGCATGTGTATTATGCCATGTGGCAGGGAGCAAAGTGCCATGCAGATTTTGTTAAGGAGAACTTTATACGGTCCTCCGAATTTGATCTCCTTTTGCTAACACGTGTATAGGTCTTTTTTCTGGTCGCCATTTCTCCCATTCTGTTATCCCAAAAAAACCTTGATTGTCTACAATTAGTCCATTTCCCCCTTCCTAGTCTTCTCAACTACATGTAATCGCCGTTGAAAAAAGATTACTTTGAACTTCCTACAATTCAAGATTCCTCTCTCTCTCTCCCACTCCCATAACATTTCTGGATTCAAGGGCCAATAAAACAGAATGGCAGTCGTTATTATTTTCATCTCACAAACACAGCTGCCAAGAGGTTTATTTTTATTGGCCCACGTGGTCTGTAACACGTGCGTGTGGTTTTTTAACCACACCGAATATCTGCAGAATCCTATTCAAAAAGCTAAATTGAAAAATTGAGAGCAGCTGAATTTAACGGTGGATATAATGTATACGGTTTACAAACTATATAGGTTATTTATAACGATCTTAATGTTTGCTATTTTCTTTTGCATGGATTTTTCATTCATTCAGTGCTGAAAATTGCTTTTTCGAGCAACTTTTAGTAGCTTAAATAAATTTTGTTATATATATTTTTTTTATATTTCAGTCGTTAGGAATTAGGATGGTTAGGCAAAATTGTTTTAAAAATTGGAGAAGTCAAGAGTTGGATGCACACCAACGAGGATGGGGTTTTGTACCTGTGATTTGCATGGTTTGTATGCTTTGTGCAGACAATACAGATGTCAAAATCACGTGGTTATTGTGAGAATCCTGTCAGTGACCAAAGTGGTTTGTTCACCCCATGCCATCCACCCAAAACAGAAAAAATTTCATATCCTGATGTTCCAACATATACAAGAAATTATGTATGATTCCAGAGCCAGTATGTGTAACCCTTCGACATTTTTAGTTAGCATTGTTCTCAACCTATAGGTATACTATGCTAAGTAACGTTTATAATGGTGCATATACGCGTTGGAGAATGATTCCAGGAATGAGAAGCGTTCCAGAATGATTCCTCAATAATGTAGAATGAATTCTTTGGATTAAAGACGTTGGCTTTCGATGCGATCGCACATTGTGGAGCATGGGAATGAATTCCTGAAACGAAGCGTTCCGATTGATCAGCCGCCATTTCCCGTTAAAGTGAAGGCCTATTAGCTGATTAGTGGGATTGACAGGTCTCCATTAACTACAACTGCATTGGCACCACTCTTTATTTTGCCAATGCGCATGCGTGAGGACACCGTCAATGGGTTTGTGGTTGAGGGCATACGACAATTTCTTATAGTTTAACGTGATACCACAACGTCTTTGATGAGCATAACGACTTTTACGGTGTAAAACTTATTGATGCGCATGCGCAATAGTGTGTTTATCGTTCTCGTTAAGATTTAAGGAAACCATTGCCAATCCCTCTAATAATACTTAAATTTAAGATAAAAACACAAATCCTGGAACAAAAAACGGAATTAACGACAAAAACGGGCAATGCATTCCCGGAATTCATTCCCGAAAAATCAAACAAGTTTGATTCCGGGAATGAATCATGCTTAATTCCTCGAAACGATGCCCCGAAATTTTTTGGACGTTTACGTGTTTGTTTTCCGGAGTCATTCTCGGCTGATTCCCATTCCTGGAATCATTCTCCAACGTGTATAAGTACCTTTACCATTCGACGTTTTTAGTTAACATTGGTCTCAACCAAAGTACGTTTATAATTCAAACATTCAGATATTGCAACATCCAAAAATGTTCATTCGAAGCTCTTCTTGAAGAATGGTCCCCATGACAGTTGTCAGTTCTAACCTTCAGAAATTAATTGCCATTCAATTTTTAATATTAATGGATATTAATGTCTCATAAATCTCTGGTCTGATTGTTACGTAAACGTTCAGAGATGGCTGTATAATAATTGTTCTAATTGAACGTTGATGGCGCAGCTAACGGCCATGCACGTGTGATCGATGGGAGTGACGTCATATTCCCATGCAGAACCGATTCACGGTGAATCAAGGTGAATCACCTGGAACCTTGAATCAAGCTGTTTCCACATTGAACGGACCGTTTTGACATTGGGCACGGTGCCATGTGCTGCATGTTTCAAGTCTATTCAATTTGCCTGCAATTTGAGACGTTTATGATCGAGGCCGTACTGGATGATAATTAATCCATTGCTCGACTTTAACAAAAAAATATGGCTTCATTTGTCGTTGAAAAATCACATTGAAACACATTGAGCGTCCATGTTGAGAAAGTGAAGCCATATGGCTCCATGCATTTTTGAAATATAAAATTTGCCCAAGATGAAATAAATACGTTACAGTGAAACCTGTGAATAAGGGCCCTCCATATAGCGTACTACCTGGAAGTAGCCCACCCTAACAGTTCGGCACGGATCGATTTTATAGAACAAACTTACCTTTATATAGCGTATTACCTGCAAAACGTGACTTGCACACTGGTTTTCTAGGACAGAATCACGATTTTGCCTGTGAAGAGCGTACGCCAAAACAATTTTTTCGGATTTGTTTATGTTAAAAAACATTAAAAATGAAACATATTTCCTTGTGCATCTTAATTATGGTAATACATGTATGTGGTTCTTTAAATGTAAAAATTGTACACGTACATGTACATGCACATGTATACCCGTAGGTGTATGGTCATCACTTTAGCTGAACCTTCATAAAGCATATCCCTGCAAGGAGCACACCCTATGGTTCGGTCCCAATTGGGTGCGCTATTTACAGGTTTCACTGTATATGACATTTTTTCTAAACAGGAAAATGTTGTTGAATCATCTCTGCCAATTAAGCAAATATGGCAGCGCAATTCTGTCATCAGCGATCTGGATTCACTTCCCGTTTCGGATGGCCCATAGACTAGCATTGCGTAACAATGCTGAAAAAGTGATGCAACTTTTTGTTATCTACACGTAGTTAACATCAGGAGCTGCTGCCACGAAATCTCGTTTATAAGTTCGTTTTTCAATGACTTTGTGGTTAATTTCCACACCTTTTTTTATTGTAATGGTTGAAACCGAGCTTGAAATGATAGTTTTGTGCGTGCATTGTTAACAAGTGGCTTTTTAGTTTGGAGGCACACCAAATTTCAGGTGTATCATATACAGTTTGCGTGCCCGAACGCCGTGACATTGAATGGAAGGTTGCCTCGTGAGCTTCTTTCACCTCTGACCTCTGTTGCTATATTATCAAAGTGAGGCTGCCAGATAGCCACTGATATATACCACTCATGAATATTTATAAACCTGGCATTCGAATCGATACGGGTGAACAAATAGCACCTACATGTACATATAGGCCTGACAGTGATTAGTTTTTTTTTTTGGCACGATATGGTGATGGAAAGTTACGCAGTCGCATTCTCAGACAGGTTGCGATAAGCTGGTATGATGTATAGAAACTCTGTAAAATTACACGGAGAACTGACCCCTTACCATATTATATTGGTAATAAGTTTTTTTTTTCGTAGAGGACAGTCGGCACGGATCGATTTTCTAGAACAAACTACCTTCATATAGCGTATTCCCTGCGTAACGCGA
>JAQGCC010004168.1:0-13667 GCA_034698905.1 Xestoiulus laeticollis | reverse complement strand
GACACAATTCTTGTAAAAGAGGGGGAGGGTTTTATGAAGCAAATACAAGCTCACAAGAGCTTCTTGCGGACCATAATAAATTAAATTAATAATAAAAAATTTAATAAATTCTAAATCTCGTTTTATTAAACCAAATTCGCCTCTATACGAGTTGAAGATGGAGAAAATAAATTTAATTTATGATATTGGAATTTAATTCAGAGCGGCCCGCGAGTATATGTGGTCAAGTACTTAGACTGTCTAAGTGCTTTTGTGGTCCTCTTGGTATGAAAATTTGGACAGGTTTGTTATAAAATAATCATTGGTGACGCCATGATTGCCAAATATAGGCCTATAGTACAGTGTTTGTAATGTATGATTATAAAAAGTTCACTCAATAAAGTGCATGTAGGCCTGTATGCATGTGCAGTGTATAGAAAAAGAGATACGAGGAATATATCACATATTGCTCGTATATGGACTGATGCTACCATGGACTATTAAGGAATAACACATATATGTGATTATAGGCATAAATGGACTAATTAAGGAAAAAGAATAAGGCATACAATAATATTGCACGGATTATAATCCAAGAATTGAATGAAGCATACGCGAAATAAAACTATTAAGTTGCTTCTAAACTGCCTTCTATAATTTTAAGTTTCAACAGTATTGAACTAATTGTCGGGAATAATTTTAACTAAGTTTCATAAATACAATTTTATATAAAGTAATAGGGGGATATAAATCCAATTGATTCGTATTTCATGGTAAGTTATTTGCATATTTACTAATTTTTTGAGAATAATTAACGAGATGACTTCTAAAATTAAACTTAGTTTCTATAGAAGTATATAAACCGTATTAAAAAATTGTGGAAACAAACCTTTAGACAGAGTAATTCAACATGTAGGAGGAATAAGAGTTTTATACCAGGAACTACATGTACTTTGGAAGTTCTAAGCATTGCAAGGTATGGGATTTATGGCCCATTTTAAAAATGGATGAACTGGAAAACTGTAAAAATTGAATGCTTGCTACGAACTGTGGACAAAATGTTATTTTCCTCATGCGTACATTATTTATGGTAGTAGCTGCTGAAAAAGACAGCTTATTGTTTTATTCTCTGAAACAGAAGAAAAACATTCTAGGAAAAAAAATTGTTTCTTTTTCGGTTGGGATTTATGCGTTTATCAAAATTGTATAAACACTCTATTATTTAAATCAAACAAATAACTCAAAAATATCAAACATCACGGTATACCGTGCTTTATATTTACCGAACAAGGTATACATAAACTGACTGATGTACGTCTGTTTGTTTTGGAACACATCTTATTGCACGATTAAATTTAAAGAATGTAACAAAAGTATTGTGGATTATGATTTGTCCAACGTAAATATACAATGGCTGAGATTTTGGAGACGCTAAAAGCAAAATCTCGTCGTAATTCATCCGTTAACTCTCATCATGAGCTTGTTAATTCGGGTTGTTACAGACCGTTTTTTAGCCTCGTTTAACTTCCTTTTCTTCTTTATATTCTCGGGGCGCCGCTTAATTTTCTTGCTATCCACTCGAATGACTTTTTTTTTACTATTACCAAGAGTCATTTTCTGGAAAACCTTTTTTACAAGGCGACTCCCCGTTGAGAAAATAACGTTAATCCCGGTTATAACGAAGCGAGAGGAAAAAGACAAAAGGGAAAATGGATGAAAAAAATAATAATAATGGACAGAAAATAATGACAAAAAAATGCGTTGAGTGGGAAATGATGTCGGTTGTTAAAATGATTCTTCCTAAGACCGAATTAAATCCTTATATCACTGCTGTTTTTTTCTCTTTTAATCACCCCTGATGTTGTTAAGTTTTTCTTTCAACGTAAGTTTTCTTTATTTAAAACTCGACTTCTTGTAAAATTAAGTTTTATATTGTGAATTTACCAAGGTTGATGAGTTCATATTCGAAGAAAAATTTATAACGCAAAGAATATTCTGGCAACCGATTTATATTTATAATATGTAATTATAAAAAGGCGAAATTTCGCGTTTTTAATCTACGTTTACTATGTATTAACTACATTTTTAATGATTTTGTAAACTTTTTAATTGCATATTATAAATCGGTTGCCGGAATATTCGTTGGTTTTTAAATTTTTCCTCAAATTTACCTTATAGGTATTATAAGTTTCATATTAAAAGCACAGGAAAGTCGGAAAATGCACGTGTGTTAATTTGCACCTCGAAAAATCGGAAATTGTGGTTGAAATTGAGTTAAACACATCGATGCAAGGATTTCTTCTTCTTATTTTGCATGCTTTCAATAAATACATTATAATAATATATTATTTAATTTAACATTTTTAATTGGTACCTTACATTCAAACATATGCTAACATTAGGTATTCTTAAGGTGGAGAAACTAATTAGTGCTTTTGTTTAGTTGACGGAGGACAGAGTGGGCTGGCTTGTGATATTCTGATAATAATTATGTTGTAATGGCACTCTATTTTTCATAGATCTATATGTAATTTCACATGGAATGATGGGTAGGCAGACACGCTGCGTCGTATCGGTCAAACAGGAAATTGGCTCCTCTCAGCCTCCGTCACTACGAATTACTTTGACGAATTTAGCTGAAAAATCGGTATAAGACAACTTTTTTTTGGCAGGAATTTCGTTCTATTTTCGAAAAATTACCCGCAATTGTGTCAATTTCAGTTATATGGCCACAAAAATTCCCATTTGTAGCACAGGAATTAGGTTTGGTTGTAACATCAGTTTTGGCATTTTGCACTGAACTCCCTGACACTAACGTTCTGTTTTTGTTTCCTCTTGCAGCCGCTGGATGTCGCCATGGTCTTAAATCTATCCCAACTTTACACCTATAGATAGCACCATTCTTCAAGCTGTGATGAAATAAATGGTAAGTAAGCATTCAACATATAATTATATTTTGGACATTACCATGCTGTTTTTATTTAGGTAATATCATGAATAGCGTTTCAAGGAAAGGCCATTTCACGCTGATATTAAAAAAAAATCGGCATTGCTAGGACTGCCACATGATGTTTTTGCATGTGTTAGTCGTGACTAACAAGTTTAATGGCTAACGGTGGCGTCATCTATGGACGCTGCTGTCTAGACGCATTTCGAAGGTTTTATCTGCGGCGTGCAGCTGAGTACATACGAAAAAGATGGCGTTTACATGGGTTTTTGGGAGGACAAAATAATTGCGTTTTAATTAAACGCGAGTTGATTGGTGGCTGATGCACTCGACGTGGCCATTAATCAAACGGCGTCGATGGCGCCCCCTGTCTTTGCCCTTCACCCCCAACGCCCCCTCTCGGCGCGTTTCGTCTGCAAATCTCCGAACAAATATTTGTTCGCGCTAATTCAACTTCGACAACTGACATCCTCCAAAACTCAATGACAACAATCAACAGAGTAAACACCGGCGTCTTTCCCCTCTCCCTCTCCGATTTACCCCTCCCCCTCCTTCTCATTTGACCCCTCAAGATCCCCTTCTTTTATGGGTGACCCTCGCTAATTCAGTGCTGAATTAACGATTCCCATGAAAGCTTTGATGTTGGTATCATGCAAATAAAATAACCGGAAATAGCTTAGTATGAAGCAGTATTGTATGCTCTGTTTAATTGTCTAGTGAATTAAGATGGAATGCTGATACTGTGAAACCTGCGAATAAGAGCCCTCTATATAGCGTACTACCTGGGAGTAAGCACACCCTCGCAGTTTGCATGGATCGATTTTATAGAATAAACTACCTCTATATAGCGTATTCCCTGCAAAACGCGACTTGGGCACTGGTTTCTTGGGACAGAATTACGATTTTACCTGAGAAGAGCGTACGTGAAAGCATGCAACAATGAAATCTCAAATTTCACCCAATGGGAAATCCCAAAATGAGAGCGATAAATGTTAAATAAAATACATTAGCATTGTGAATGCATGTTTACCATTTAGAAAAGGTATTTCGATGCATGCATGTACACAGAATATAAAGTAAAAATGTCTACATCTACATAGATGCAGTTGTATACGAGCGTATATTTGTTTTCTATATGAATTTTTTGGTTTTGTTTATGTTAAAAACCATTTAAAATTGCAACATATACATGTATATTTAATTGTGTATTTTTATTAGGATAATAATATCTGATTCATTATGGTCATCACTTTAACTGAGCCTTCATATAGCATATCCCTCCAAGTAGCACACAATATGGTTCGGTCCCAATGGTGTGCGTTATTCACAGGTTAAAACTAAGGTTGTGCCTCGATGTCGTTATGCAGTTGTGGATATGAATCTGGCAAATAGAACAAAAGCTTCCCTGCAGTGCTACGACGCTAGCATTGATTGCTAAAGCACAGGGGCATTCATAAATTTTGAACGGCACACTGCATCCGAATACCACGCACACATTTCTGTGAATGGAAGAATAGGAATTCTTGTTTGGGAAGAAAATGAAACGGTGTGGATTTCATAAATAAAGCACGGGTTTAATTTAACGCCTCTGGATTTTCATTGTCTTTCTTATTAAATGGGACGATTTGCACGAATTGAATGTGGACTGATGGACTGGAGTTATGTGTACAAGCAAGAAGGTCAAATTTCGTTCCTTTGCATTTATGTTCTCGGCGATCTTGGAGGTTGCAACTGGTGTTACGTCACAAGTTATTAGGGCGTAACTGGGCAAAGATCTGAACAAAAATTTGAGTAGTGTAGACGCACGATTTGTGTCAATTTTTGTTTGCTCATTCTTTCCTGATAATGCTTGAATGAAGGGAAAACATTACTTGGGGACCAGACTATAGCAAATAAAAAATCAAGTAATGGGTTACACATGAAAAATTTAAAGCAGTTTTAGCAATATCCAAAAAAGTCACAAAACTTAACATATGATCGCCACGTGGTAGTGTTGCGGTCGGAGATGTCTCGCCCCATAAACGACTGTCTTTTCTTTTTATCGCTCGCCCGTAGTTGATTTTTAATATCCGCTACGACGCTCCAGTTGCCGATGATTGTAAACGACCTTTTATCCCCTCCATTTCGCGGTTTTCCGAGCCAAAAACGATCGTACGTGCCGCTTCTTTTCATCGTTATTTTTTTCTCTTCTATTTTATTTCTTTCTTATATACGCAACTGCGTGTGTGGTATTTTTTTTTAATACAAAAATGCTTGGTCCCAACCTCCCCACACCTCCTTCTCGTCTCTATTTTCAGAAATTTCATCCTTCTTTTATCATCTTTTTTTTTTTTCTCTATTTTCCTTTTTTTTTCTGCTCGTTCGTAAATTACGGTCCGTCGAAAAGCCGAAGCTGCAACGGCGCTTCGGCTTCTCGCATCCTCATTCTCCTTCTTCTAGGTCTGTCAATGTCTCTCTCTTTATATCTTTTTCTTCGGATTATTATGCAAAGTCATCGCTTTTAGTGCGTGGAAATGGGACTCAGATTTTTATATCCATTAATAGAAAAGTTTTCATTTTTTCCCCTCTATTTTTTCATTGTTCACCTCCCCGACTTTTATGAGCTCTCTTTTTTTTATATTTCGCACGATGCGTATTCAAAGCGTGTAAGACTCTGGATTATCACTTCTTAACGTCCGCCCCCCCTTCCCTATCCGTTTTCTCATCACCAGCTATCGTTCTCAAACCGTTTTTTTTTCATCCTTTTCTTCCATATTTTACGGACTTTTTGAAGAAGTCGTTTTACAAAATGGCGGCCTGCCACCACTTAACACGTGACGTGATGCGAGGTTTAAGTAGTTCTGAACTTTGCTCAGCATTGAGGTAAATGTAGCGATGCATATTTAATCAATTTTAATCTTTTGATGCACCCATCATCCACATCCCACTAAAACTAATATGAAAAGTTTTTTACGAACAACGTTAATTTTTTACACATTGTTTGGCAATTTATCCTTTGAAGCTTGTTTTAATTTGTTTTTCATTGTGCTCCCCATTTTCTTTTGACAAAAGCAAATTCATTGCATATATGATTGAAAACTTGAAAAGATTGCATAAACTGGTATGTTCTTAAAAAACACCAACGTTTATTTAAAACATGTTGATTCGTGGCCTACCCAAGTGAAAATGGGAGTCCTATTTGGAGTAAAAAACGTTAGTAAAAATGAACGAGTATGGGAAGAGGTTGATGTTTTTTGGGATCGCAAACCCCCAATATTTCTTCTGGGTTGATGACTAGTTCTCGTGGAAAATTTGGGACTAATCAGATGAATAGATCAAAAGTTTTTGTAGAACAAACTCAACCACATACACACATATACTTTTCTGCTTTATAGATAGATCTTGCTTTCTTAAGCATTATAGTAAAAAACTATGAGACTAATCAAATTATGGGATTCTATGCATGCTTATGCAAGTTCCTTAATACATGTAATAAGATTTTATTAGCCTATTTTGAGATCTCAATCTAATAAGAACATATACTTAACAAGATTTATAATTTTCAATTGGGATATAACAATAGGGTTTTCCATAATCGCACATATATGCAATGGAATTTTGTACAATGAGATTTTCATTTTTAAATTATGGAAACAGTAGGCTACTTCTAAACTGTGAAAACCATATTACTGCTATACATGATTGTGCAGCATTACTTTTAACAAAATTTGAATTATTAGTTTTAAAATTATGGAATCTTTTCTTTCAGGGAGTTAAGACAAATGAATTAGGTTGGGATTTTTTTCCGTAATAACGATGCTTAAACTTCTGTTCACAACTTGACCATTTTTCCTGCACATTTCCATTTTTCAGAATCGAATTTATATTCTGATTAAAATCTGTGTCGCTAATGTGCGATTCGTTCTTGATAGTGGAATAAAATTCGACAGGAACCCCGCTTAATTTCCGTAACACTGATTAAACCTATGGGGGATTCGAGAAACCCTATATTTGTGAGGTTCCTCCTTTATGAAAGTTATGATCATGTTTTCCGTTCTATATTATTATGTCAATATACGAACAACAATGTCATATAATGCCACACGCCAGGCCATGACGTGAAACATGGGATAGCACTTGCTGACCATCACCGACGTCATCGGCATGCTCGGACGAATGAGATTGCATGCCCACTCGATTTCCTAACCGTGCAATCAACCAAATGGAAAAATGGGGAGATTAAACGCATTGAAACTAATTTGATTTTGCAAGAAGTTGCTTGGTCAGCTTCGGAATGGTCGCTGGTCATCGTATGGGAAGGATGGGAAGGGATAGTCTGCTGTCAAGACCAAGAAGAGACCGTTTGACCGTTATACATCCAACTTTCAAGTCTACTTTTATGCGAAATTTTTGGGCTTCTGCCGTGCCCGAATCGTGATTAGATTTGCAGAAATTGTCGAAACGCTGCTGCGTTTTCATCTTCTTTTCTTCGTTTTTTTTTCTCCACCCCTTTCCCCCCCTTTTCTTCTCGGTTTACGACGTCGTGACAAATTAAGCCCCCTCCTGTTCGATGTTCGCATTTCGCCAGCGCGCATCCAGATGCATTTTCAAACGATTTTGCAATAAAACCTAATTGATTTCCTAGCCAAAACTGTCTCCATATGCAATCTGAGTCCCGGATGCTCCGTTTGTTGCACTGTGATTGCAACCTTATAGTTAGGAAATTCAGTGGTGGCCGGATCCCTCGATCTTCCATGGAAACTCCCATCCCCAAATATTGTGCTTTATTTTCAATGTTTCGTAAACTACTCACGTTGGTGAAGTACAACAAGATAGGTTTGCCTTCGCTTTCTCTATAAGGCAGCTATAGGGTGCCCACCAAGATAGTGGGGCTGTAGCAAATTTTGTGTGTGGTTTGCAATATATGTGAGGTACACGTATACTAGCATGTTCTTAAAAGTGGCTAATATACACATGTACAATTGTATACGTTGAAAAGCCCATCATTGTGGTGTGTTTATCCATTGAAACACATGCTACCTTAGGCTACGATTAAATTTGTCAAAGTAATCTGGTCAGATGATATTTAAATGAATTGTCTATCAAATGACTAATCAAGCAATTTAAGATGCGGATTCACCTGACAGCAACATAAATTTCGATATCCAAAAAATCTCAAAATTACACAATTCTCCATTCACTGCAAATGAAAATATCTTAAAATGTACCTGTCTCCAAAACAAGACGTTATGATGTATCTTTTTTGAAAGTTAAATTAAGATGCACATTTGCATTTCTTTTGTTTACTGCCCGTCTTATACATGTATATTATAAGATGCAACTAATTTTTAAGTTAAAAAAAGTGGTGAAATTAAGATCTTTGCATCTTGTTTTGGAGACATCTTATTTTAATATGTTTTCATTTGCAGTGTATTATTTGCGCTAAATTCTTTGTATAACTTTTAATTTATAAGAAGAAACTTTTCTCGGTTATTGCGTATGTAACGGAAAATCGTTGGGTTAAAATTTAACCCAATATTGAGTGCTATATGGACATACCAACATTGGGTTAACATTGGGTTGAATTTAAGTGAAACAACCAAATGTTACCCAACGTTGGATCACAGTTATTAACACAGGGTTTGGTTAATTATATGTCCAGACACTTAAACGCAACCCAATGTTGGTATGTCCATAAAGCACTCAATATTGGGTTGAATTTTAACCCAACGTTTTTAGTGTGTTGGGGTGTTGTCCCGTGGGTCAATATTATGGCCTATGGCTCAAGAATGGTGGAACATATCATTCAAAAGATATTATTTTAGAAAATGTGCAGCATTTAAACCGTATTTATAATTTGTAAAATTTAATTACCAAATATGGAGCTCTTGCAATTTAAGCCAGATCATGAGGGCTGAAACGAGGATTTCGGTTGAATTTCCCTATAGTTTCAACCTTCTGAAACAGCAGAGACAAAGGTTTCTTCTTCGTAAGAAAAATACGTTTTGCTAGTATAATCTGTTGATAAAAGAAGGGCTTAATCTTTCAAAGCTTTTGTCAGTGAAGGTGCCTTCTCTGCGATTATCTTAACCTCACATTCTGTATAGGTTTATTTACGATGTCTCGTAAATTACCTTTAATGGAACGGTACATTAACCAGGCAAGGGCTCTTTACTTGATACTCATTTATCGATTCGGAAAAAATGCCACAAGGTGCATGTGTTTCACTCCTATAAAGACACCTATAAGTAAAGGTCCGTTCACTAATTCTTTAGCACGATTTATACAATTCAAACAAATAATCCCAGAGTGGACAGGTTGCGCATTTATCAACACGTCATATGCGCTTCTCATATGTCGTGTTGTGTTGGACGTGTAAACATGCCTCCATCTCAGAAAGGGGCCAATTATAAAACAGCATTTCAAGTGAAACCCTGCGGTCAACTCATATGCACATGTTGTTCGTGTTGGCAAAACAAAAACCTGTCTGCTCAGCACTTCCAAAACTATAAATTAACCCGAATACAGCCAATTCGTGAACAGAATTAATAAAGTGTCCACACCCTACCTAACAAATTTCTCCATCAGGTATTTTTAGCAAACATGGCCGGTTCTATAGTTGTGGCCATTATCCCAAGAAAATGTCACATTTTTTTCAGCTTATAGGATGACGTCCTGAAGAGGTTTGAATCGAGGATTTCCGAGCAGCGACCTCGTCTGACCCTCGGAAAACTCAAGTTTTTCTTATCCCCTCGCATCATGATGCGTTTATCCCTTCCCCACACGCTTTTTTTCCCTCACTGCATTTCACCCCCTCCCTCCCCCACTTGACACAACGACTACAAAGTGCGCGTTTTGAGTACACTTCACAAACACTTAAACGCGAATATGATTAATGAGAAATAGTTGAGCTCGTCTTTTCCACTCTCTCTCTCTTTTACCCCTAACCCCTCTCTGCCTATTGCTATCCATCG
Source organism: Xestoiulus laeticollis (assembly GCA_034698905.1). Classification (NCBI taxonomy): domain Eukaryota; kingdom Metazoa; phylum Arthropoda; class Diplopoda; order Julida; family Julidae; genus Xestoiulus; species Xestoiulus laeticollis. The sequence continues at coordinate 3,788 of JAQGCC010004168.1, read as the reverse complement.
CCATATTCCCATGCTCCCACTTCTCCTCCCCCCCCACCCCCACGTCTCTCATTTTTATTATTTCGTAAAATGGGACGCCGATGCATTAGGAATATGAATTTTTGGTGCGCGTTTTATCTCCTTCGAATGTTTACATCTAATTTCCATTTATCATTAAATCAAGCGTGCGCGTTTAGCCCCTCTCTTTCTGCCCCAGAAACGCGGGGATAAACTCGTGGTGCCCATGCCAAAACAGGCGGGATTTGCAGCCAGCCAGCCGTCTGCTAAGTCCTAATCCGAATCCAGTCGTTCTTTCTCTCCTTCATCTCGAGAAAAACTTGAGAATTAAGACAGGTTAAGCAAGGCAGAGATTTGCCAAGTAGCTTTTGCCTTATAGGCCTAAACTGTCTTTAGCAGTTTCAGAGTAGTATCAGAAAACACTTTCGATTTTATAAGTCGATGCTTATATTGCAATTTGACTACCTAATAAGAACAATTTATACCGAGACTTAAGTAGTTTTAGAATCATTTTCTAAATGACTTCCGGTTCCTTAGGTCGATGCTTATTGCATGTAGTTGGGAAGGCTTTTCACTATACAGAAACTTTAATCTTGAGTATTGTTGTATAGAGTCATCTCTGAAATGGTTTCCGGTTCTATAGGTCGATGCCTTTTGCATCTCTGATTCCTTTTTGAAGCTACTCTGAAGAATAATAGTTTCTGAAAGATAGGCGTTTCTGTATACATAAAGTTCTTGTGCTCTGAAGAGTATATAGTTTCTGTAAAATCTTCTGGTTCTATAGGTCGTTGCCAATTGCGAAGTTTGGCAATTAAGACCTTAATATAAACCTCTTTAATGTTTTAGACAGTTTTTATCAAATTACTTCCGGTTCTACAGATCGATGCCTGTTTCAGTTGATCAAGAACTTCATGTACAGAAACTTCAATCGTGAGCAGCTTTACAATCGTTACTGAAAATAGAGGGATTGAGCACCCCCCCCCCCTTCTTAATGCTAAACACATTGACAGCACTGTATGTTTTTCCAATGCGTTCTCGTTAAGGTAAATCAGTTGATCAGTTGTTCGATACCTAATAGATCCAATATTGTTGCATGGGTACAGAAACATTTATCTTGAAATGTTTTTGAGTCATTTTGAAATGAGTTCCGGTTCCATATAGGTCGACGACTGTTTCAGTTGGTTAAAGCTTTAGAAGTTTCAGAGACGTTTCTGTAAACATTTCTGGCTTCATTGTTCAATGCCTATTGCACATGGGCAAAGGCACTTCTCGTTTCTCTTCATCTTTGGTACCTCTCCCCCTGACTTTTTCCACCGCTTATATTTCGGATGCTATAGTTGGCCGCAGATCCGCCCTAGCGGCTGTTTGCGCCATTGGCGACAGCTGTTCCCACTTAGAACATTGCCTTTTTAAATTAAACAGTAAACCAGCAGCCAGCAGTCTATGGTTTCAAACCAAAGAAGACCATTAATCCGCCGGCCCCACTTCTCCATTACCAACACGCGCCCGTCAATCCCCCCCTTCGCCTTTTCATTCCACCATTATCCCCTACCCCCTTCTCCCATTATCCCCTCCATTTCAACCGCAATGTATTCTCGCGTTCTGCAATACAGTGCTTAGTTCAGGTTGAACAACGATTGCTAGTCATGAGTCGGTATATACCAGTACTACTTTCATGAGAGCTTTAGAGGGCGCTGTTGCAAAGGAAAAATGGCATTCTTAAACAGGATATATTCTGATGGACAGGTGCAGTGAAGATCTATTCAGGGCATTATCACGGACGGCATCATGCCAGTTTTACATATCTGTATGTTATATTATGTTAATTGTTACATTAGCCGAGATATAAATCGGTCAAATTCCGGGTACAATTAATACATGTTGTGCGCATGCGCGTCAAGTGGATAAAATACGTGACCAAGCCAAATTTAAAAAAAAAAATATCTGTGCATATCAAAAATGAAGATAAAAGTCAAAAGTGATTGAGTAAAATTTTAAGTAAAAGTCAACTTTAGCCGGCTATGCAATTGCAACAAGATGGAAAGATACATCTTAATTTAAGTTAAATTTCCAAAGATGCATCATAACGTCTTGTTTTGGGGACATGTTTTAAAATGTTTTTATTTACAGTGTAGCTTTGCATTCTAGAAGTATTTTTAAGAATGTTGTACTAGGGAGATATTCGAATCTAACCTAGCCTAACATCCAGTTTCTATATATAGGTAATCGAGAGATTTTAAACTAACCTAACCTCCAGTTTCTATATATATAGGTGATGGATTCTAACCTCAATTAACAAAGCCAAAACTATAACCTAAGTGCAGGAATTTGAACAATTCATCCGATTTGTATTTCGTCAAATTATTGATGAATTTAATCGGCGATTAGTGGTCGCGTTGCACCATGGTGGAATTCATGTCGTTATATGTTCGCTTTGAAAGATCTTATCTATTTCCAAGCACTTTCCACGTTGACCCCTGCTTGGCCATTCTCCCCTAACCGGTACTTTATTAATTCACGATTAAACGGATTAGAGTTGAAAGCGTTCCTCGTTGTGAAAGAGACGTAAATGATGTCGTTTAATGTCCAGTTTTTGAGCAGTGGTCAAGCTGTCACCGAGATTCCGATCACGTTTCCTTTCACGGAAACGCAACAGATCTATAATGCATCACGCACGCGCATTCCTTGACCGTTTTCCCCCACCCCACCCCCTCTCGTCCCGTTTAGCCCCACTTTTATTTACCCCCCTCGTTTTTGTCGCCAGGGGGCGGGCAGGGAGGATGATAAAAAACGCCGACGAGTGAAGTAATATTCTCGTTGTGTAAGAGCAGAAATTTTCATTTAGTGCTAACCTATTGCCGTCCGAAAGTATGATGAGAATGCCGAATGAGATAGCGGTAAAAATGGGGGAAAAAGTGGGGGTAAATAAGGGAAAAGACCCATTCATCGGATATTGGGGCTCGTCTGTTCGTAAATGGAAAAATATGTTGCTCATCTCGTTTTTTTGAATCGCGCACACCCCCTCTTTGACTTCACCCTCCACCCTCTTCCTTCCGCTTTTTATCACCCCCTCCTCCTCCTCCTCCTATTTGACGTCACTATTCTGGGGGGTATATATGCGCGTTTTATGACAAACTTATAGTCGAAAAACGGGCACTTTTGATGAGGGAAGGGGGAGTTAAGGTGTTAGGGAATAGGGGAATATAGTAAAAAAAATCGATTTTTGATTCGATTGAAAGCAAATTGGAAACTACATTTGTCACAAAGTCGGGATTAAAAACAGAACTCAATATTCACGCGCCAGGGTGATAAAGCAGAAATGAAAGCTGGAAGGAAAGGAGGGGAATATGGCGGTGGTTATCGACCTTTTCCAAGTTGGGTGCAAAAAAAAATAATATGAGGAAGAAATCGTTTCGACGAATTGGCGTGATTTTTGTTTGCCTAAAGGGGGCGCTGCTGGCGCTAAAAGTACGGTGCATTTTGGGTAATGGCCCTTTTAACTGCAGAGTGTGAGCCCCAGGCCACACTAGGCTGCATGGAAACGCGCGTTTGGCTATAAGCCGAAAGGCTTTTAATTAAATAAGAATTTTCGCACGAGATATTCATGTGCAAATTTTATATTTCTAGAAGTTAAATTAAATTCGATGCCCTGTTTGAGGCTAGCCAAACGCGCGTTTCCAGCCTAGTGTGTGGCCTGGGGCTAAAATGTCTATGTAATAGGGACTTACAAACGACGTCTTCCGAAAATTGCTTACACTTTTAAAGTCGTAGTAGTTTTCCTTCTCATTTGT
>JAQGCC010004167.1:0-13671 GCA_034698905.1 Xestoiulus laeticollis | reverse complement strand
GGTTAAAATATGCCCAGAATTGGGTAAATGTGAGGTTTGTGTTATTTATAATCAACTCATAATTGGGTAACTTTATTTTAAATAACAGTACAAACCTCACATTTACCCAATTCTGGTAGATTTAAACCAACATTTGGTTGTTACACTTAAATTCAACCCAATGTTGGTATATCCATATAGCACTCAATATAAACCGCATAGGAATCTGCCAAAGATCTAACCTATATAGCTAAAGTATTGTGAAATCAAAATCGGCTTATAGCATTTATGTCTGTAGATTAACAGTTGTGGAAATATATAACCGACAACTCTGCAGATGTTTAGGTTCTTTAGCATAGAAGTACACGATTCTTGAACATGTTCAATTTTCGTTATATAAACGCGTAACTCGTTTTCTGTTTATATGCCACATAAAATCGTCGTTAATCTTATTAAACCTTATTCTGTTATAAATACTGAATGTTATAGCTTTGAGTTAGAATGATTAAAAATTAATGCGACGCTTTATAGCCTTGAAAACAGTGATGTAAAATTCAATCGTAATGTGTATGATGCTCCGGACCATGGCCGTGAATACACATTATGCTCAAATGCATCTGACAAGACGAATTAGTGATTAGCGGTAACCAGATGCTGTTTACAAACGGATGCAAGTATAGGCCTTACATGTGTAGGAGGCTTGTTATATAGTACGATTTCAAAGTTTATAGTACAGGTTTCAAACTATGCTGGAATGAATGCATTGATTTGGTAATCAAACCATTAAGCCCCACTCTTCACTAGGCTGGAAACGCACGTTTGGCTTTTCCTTGCAATGTACATATAATATAAGTTCTACAACAATATTTTAAAAGAAATCAATACTCAATTCAAAAAGCATGAGAAAACGTATCCTATACATATTAACACTAGTAATAATCGATACACAAACAATTATAAGGGTACGTACGGTACTCGGACATTTGATAAAATGTTTTAAAAAAAAGCAATTAAATTTTTCCACAAAAAAAAAAAAACAATTATTTTTCGAATTTTGCAAAAGATTTTTTTATTGCCAAAGGGAAAAAAAAATAATTTATAGATTTATCTATATTACGTATATACAGAAAGAATAAATCGTCTATTTACATTAATACATTAACAATGAAAACACCTTATCTGTCCACGAAATAAGATGATATGACGCATTTTCGCAAATTTAACATTATAATGTACATTTGGCATTTTTTTGTTTAAAGTTTTATTAAAAAATGCAACAAATTTTAAGATAAGTGGTGAAATAAAGATTTATCTTTGAATCGATCTTATTTCATGGACATCTTAATTTAAGATTTTTTCATTTACAATGTAGATGGAAGTAACTTATCTTTATCTTTCAATATTTGCATTTATAGTTAGGCAAGCCCCATTTTTGTCAGAGAATTATTGTAAAAGATAAGCATTATTTATTTAGACGTATTAAAAAATTAATCAAAAAATTGCTTAAGCAATACATATACATTTTTAAAAATACTATTAATAATATTATACACAGGACACATGTACATTATATGTAATGTATACTCTATACTTGTGCATGTACATGTATGTCTCTAAAATTGAATTAAGTATCTTCACAAATCAGTCTGGCTGATTATGCTGTTTTTTGGATCGGTTTCTCGCTGCCTTCTGCAAACTGTTATTAGACATATTTTCGAGTCTTATTCGTCTTGCCATTTTATTTCTGGCAGATTGCTGTAAATTTTATGTCAAATTTTAAGTCGCACAGGAAATATCTCGTTTTCTCTAACTGTCCTGAATTATTGCTAAAAAAACCTAAAATAAATCTCACTCAGTTTTTTTCCACAAAAAAAAAAATACTTTTTTATAGACTAGGATATATAAATGAGTTACTTCACATATGCCAACCAAACTTGCCCATTATAACTAAAATTCTTAAATGCAATGTTCGCTTTACTGCTCAAAATAGCAGCAGTTATTTTCTAGGATTTCACGCAAATTCGCTCGCTTGCCAAGTGTCAAAACATTTTTAGTTTGGCACCGGAGGTACTATTTTTGTCCTGGACTTCTACCTAATTATATTGCTAATGGATCCCTAGTTTCAACAGGTATACCAATTCACCAGCTTGGGTCCCAGCTGATGACATATGTCATATTTAATTGCTTTAAATATGAAGGATGCGAAAGTGGAACAACCTAGCTCCAAAAGCGAACTTTGCTAAACAAGCTTAGGAATGAAAAACAGGAAAGAGGGAAAAATGTTTTGCATATTTACACTGCAAGCGTTTTCCACGAATGTTTTTGACGTTAAAGTTGAGTTATGTCATGACATATGCATGATTTTTCCGTACCTGGAACACATTAGTAGACATAAAAACTAGACTAAGCTTATAGCAAAGTTGGTGTGCAAACATAGCACCCTGAGCATTTTAGCACTCTAAACGAGATTCTTGCATTGCTTAATGGAAATTACACAGATTTTCTTCTAAACATGGTCCTAACAATAATTTTCCATTAAAATTAAGTTGATTTTATATGAAATACTCCAATTTTCTCCTAATTAGTCTGAATTTATTAAATGTGCTTTCTTTGATGTTACTATCCAGCATATTCTTGACTACTTTTTTTAAAAACTCAAAACCATATGCGGAGTGCAATTTTACAATTCCCAATACGTTTATCTCTGCTAATAACAGTGCTAAATTAGGAAAATATTAAAATAACAACTATAGTTCTCAAGAAAAATGTTTTCGTGAATACTAGAAATAAATGAATTTACCAAATGATTTGCAATTGAAGTTGTTTTAGGAATTTGGTCATATTAGCTAAAATTGTAACTAATTGATAACTTTTTGAATTGCATTCCATACTACTATTTATCAAATAATATTTTTAATTAATTTTAAAAATATCGCCTGAAGCTGTTCAAGCATTATTTCAATGTCTTAAATATGCACATAACAATTAATACAATACATGTACTGCCAAGATGATATATTGTAATCTCGGAAATCCGACACCATAGGGGAGTAGCAAGCACTGTCGGATTGTCAAACATGTCCGAAATAGTGGAACAGATTTCGGATACATATACTGCTGTATACAGCTAGCTTACTGCATTATTGATTGTAGGCTTTTGAGTACACACTAAAAACATTGGGTACAAATTTAACCCAATATTGAGTGCTATATGGACATACCAACATTGGGTTAACATTGGGTTAAATTTTACTGTAATAACCAAATGTTGGGTTAAAATTACCCAACGTTGGATCACAGTTATTAACACAGGTTTTGGTTAAAATAGGCCCAGAATTGGGCAACGTTATTATAAATAACACAAACCTAACATTTACCTAATTCTGGACCCCAAAACAATGTATTATATTGCATGTACATGTCCATTATCTCGAAAGATTTGTTTTTCTCATTTTAACTGAATTACTATTACGCACTAATCTAGTGTGCAGCAAATCTTATTCTATATCTAAATGCTGAAATTGCATTATTTCTGGAATTCAAACACTACCTCGAATGACATTAAAACGGCACAAAAAACATTTGCATGGGCATCCATCATTTACGATGCACTCTTCAACGGAATGCCAATGATCGAATATTTGACAGTGTTTTAGTTTGTATCCTGGCTTATACGCATTTCTTTTTCGCCGTGTTTTGGCCTATGCCTGAGTATTAAAACGTACCTATTGTCTAATGGATCCTTTAGAATGATTGATCACGTCTCTTAAGCCCCTATCTTGCTCAGTGCTCACGTTTCCACCTCCACTAAGAAACCCTTTACATTTCAGAGAAAAATATGTGCAACTGTTTCCACTTTTCTCTGTATATATAATGCATGATGATAACGGGTATAAAAAAGAACACATTTTATTGGTTATAATAACAAACATCTCCAATATTTCCAGCTGCGTGAAATTGGGCTCTTCTTTCCTTGAACATGTCATTTCTTCGCGATGATTTTCGCTTAGATAAACCCGTATATTTTTATCAATAATTGAAGCTGTGCAGATGAGCAGCTTGCATTTTAGACGAAATAGTTAAATTGGATATCTTGATATAGAAAAAAAAATCAAGTCGCCAAAACTCATTATCCATGCAGATATTAAGTGGATATCTGATAGGCAGTGCGTATTATAGTGTGATGTTTCATGTACATTGTATAGAGTAGTTTGTAAGTTTGTTATTGAAACTAAAATTGTTTTAAAAAATTGATGTTGATAGCGTGATATATGTATAAGCTCCCAAATTGGGTCATTTTTTATCAGTTCTTAACTTACACTCGCGCACCTTCTTTTACACATTTAATTTACTTTTAACCATTATTTGCTTTTAATAGATTCTCAATTCATTTTAGGTATTGCGTTCCAAATTCAATCAGCCAACCTTATTTAATTTGAATATTTTATTGGGGCAGATTTAATTAATTACTAAAACAGGTAGGCATTATACAATTGTACATGTATATACGAGTATAATGTATCTTCAAAGAAAAAGTGATTATCTGTAAAATATTACTATTATTTTATTTGAATAACGACATCTTCATATCAATGATATATAAAAACGTGCATATTCTACATCACTGCAAATCAAAACATCTTAAATTAAGTGTCTACGAAATAAGATGCAAAGATGCATCTTTATTAATTTCACCACATTTTTAAACTTAAAATTACTTGCATTTTGTAATAAGGCAGACAGTAAAAAAAGGAAATGCAGAAGATAGATCTTAATTTAAGTTAAATTTCTTAAGATGCATCATAACGTCTTGTTTCGTGGACAGTTTTTAAGATGTTTTCATTTGCAGTGTAGACAATTACATTTTCGATTGCTTTAGCATGATAGCTGTTTTGTCGAGCCAAAGCTATATTGCTTAATCCCAACTGTATGAATTAAGGCTCATTACCCTCTGGAGCAAGCAATATACCTGCAATGTAAAATTTAAATATTTTTAAAAAGCCAGTTTCGCAATAACTTATAAAAATAAATTAATGACGATAAAAAATATTGTTTAATATTTTTCACGTTTTGTTGCATCCAGCTGGCTATTTTTTTGTAAAAATCAACAGCATAAAATATTAAATAATCGCATATATTTGAAATAGGGGTGCATTTGAAGAGATACTAGCTGCCCTTAAGCGTCCAAATGATGATACAATTTTTTTAAAAATTGCCAGCTGGATTAATCATTAATTTTTATTAGTTTTGAAGAAAATGGCTTTTGAAAATTTAGCATTACAGGTATAAAGGTTTGCTCCAGAGGGTAATGAGCCTTAATATAGTGATAAGAAGATCAAACTAGTAGGGACTCTCTTCAATCTCTGATTGACTGATGTATGATATATGAATGATATATGTAGTACGCCTATATTCTATGTTCCATCTGTTAATCATTACATTGTAACAAATATTTACTGCAGCTAATTGATTAAAACTACCTCATGCGCTGTGCAATTTTAAACATGTACATGTATACAAATCTAACTACGACATTGCATGGTTCACAGCACAGTTCAAATCTTATACAATACATTCTTTATGTAGATCTTGTATGAAAAGCTTTAAAAGCATGTTCTAAATACATAAGATGCATAAGTTGTTTTTTTTTAAACTCGAAAATCTTATATTTCGATGAGCATGTTGCTTTCAATTCGTTGTTGATCAATTTGGATAAAATGTCATAAAAGTTTATTGTTGTAGGACAAATAAAGGTTTTCTTATAATAGAGGGAAAGTAAATCCAATCTTATTCAATCGTAGTGAGACTATGAATCAATGCTTGGCTATTGCAAATAGTGGTCTATTTACCTGGCAAGAAATGTATACAAAATATACTATACCGCATTATGTTTTCTTTCGACAGATAAATTTCAAAAAGGAAATCCGAACAGCGGGATTACTAACCTTTTTTATGGTGTTTGACCTCGTGATTTATCATACAACCTTGAATTTTATGGTAGCAATCCTTTATAGTAAACTTCATGATTCAATTTGGGTATATCTATGATAGCTATATTGGCAAGCTGGCATTCGTGAAACCCCAGGATTTGTGGACCCTATAGTACTGTGCGCGTATTTATTCCGTTCATAAATTATTCTCCGAAAACTAGATAAACACACTTTTATTATTACAAAACCTAGTTACATGTACATTATTTATTAAATGGGCAAATCTGATATACAGTACATGTAATTTTAAGTTACAATTTAAATTGTGGTTTATAACTTTTTTGTAATTAATTATTTGGCTCTTAAATCACTTGCTTTAAGAACTGCATGTACATCCCCAAAACAAAACCGTATGATGCATCTTTGAAAATTCAACTTATGCTTAATTAAGATGTAGCTTTTGTATTTCTTTTGTTTACTGCCCGTCTTGATATAAAATGCAACTAATTTTAAATTAAAAAAAGTGGTGAAATTAATATGCATCTTTGCATCTTTTTTCAGAAAAATCTGAATTTAAAATGTTTTGATTTGCAGTGTACATATTAAAACTAATACATAAAATACAGATTAGAATTTTCTCAACAATGGATCAACTATAAAATCCAACCTCTTTTAAATGTCTGTAATATTGAACTCTTATCTTAATGTTATACATATATTTACTTTAAACGAAGGACAAAAAGTGGCATTATTTAAAAAAATGTTAGCAATTTTTTTATCATTGGCTCTTTTTGAAGCTATCTTTTTTCAAAAAAAAAATGTTCTTCACGTATAATTGATTTATCCATTCCCGTCTTCGAGTTACTTTCCATTTATATTAGATAAAAACAGATTTGAAGGAAGTATAATTTGCTCAACTCTGAATTCGCTCTACCTTCTCATTTTCATCCACATTTATAAGTGCTTTATTTGTCAGATTGACATGCTTCGTTTTACACAAATTTGCTTTTATGTTTGGTTTGCTGAATAGATCTAAAGGAGCTCTCTTCTCAGAGAAACTGGTAAATATCCATTAAACCTATGCCTTTGCAAGCCTTGGCAAACAAATGTCCCACTACAGGTGCAAAGAAATATTCTTACGTGTTCGATCTATTAAGTGCATTTTATAGAATAAAATATAAGGCAGCTCTCCAGATATCTACAAACTGTATATATGAAGGAACCTTAATTGCAAATGCGTGTTGATGGTAATGAAATTAAAAAAAACGATTTTCTGTAGATAGTCTTTTTGTTTAACACGTATAAAGGAAGACGATGTGGAATTACCAGCATACTTTATTTCGTCGATGTTAACTTTCTTTTTTTTGTTTTACGTACACTACACTGATCACAGGCAGTACTTTGATTTTATGCCATTAAAGTTTCCGTTATTTTAATGACAAAGACAATATTTTATTTAATATTATGAACTTACTTTATGATAAACTATAAGTTATTAGTTTTCTGAAAGAGGAAATTAAGCTGGGGATTGTACAATTTACTTTATCTGGGGAATTGTATGTGATTTAACTCTGGCTCTTCATGATATAATTTTATTCATAGTTATATTATTGATAATAATGTAGTTTTTTTAATTCATAACTACATTCATTCATGTTATATCAAATTTGAACGGATTTAAGGAATACATAAAAACCTGTAAATAGCGAAACTCTATACATATACCGATGACCCTGGAAGAAGCGATAATTCACTGATGGCACGTTTAGTTAAACATGCAAATAGCACTATTCATCCCAATGATTTGTGCTATTCAGAGGTTTTGGTGTCCTCGATTGTGGAAAAATGAATTTATCCCTTTTTGAAATATAAATTTAAATCAAATTCTGCTAAAATACAAGATTTCCAGAAAGTATGAAAATATGTATATCTTTAAAAAAATTATAGAACAAACATTATATCAAATAACTGACATAACCATCTCTTGAATCCGGTCTAGTATACCTATAGTTTGCGAAATCAGTTAAATTTCAAATTAAAAACTATACTTACTTAAAATATTGTTCTACGAATACAGTATGTAAGAGTTTAATATTTCTTTTTTTATCGCTATACAGATTATCTGTTGATAAAAAATGTTTTCAAAACTAAAAAAAAAAACATTCCCTCAACATGAAATATTTTTTTCTTACAATAAAACGTATAAACGAAAATTTCTCTTGCTTTGTGCACAAAGTTTCTTCGATAAGTTTCCATTGTTCATGTTCATATTAGTATAAGGAATTTTAGATTCCTGTTTCGTAACAAAGTATCCACTGCAAATAAAAATATCTTAAAAATTGTCCACAAAATTAGACGATTTGCTTTCTTTTGTTTAATTTCTGTCTTATTAAAACATGTGACTAATTTTTAGAGAAAATGTGGTGAAATAAAGATGCATCGATCTTATAATCTTTGCATTTTATTTCGTGGACATATAATTTAAGACTTCGATTCTTAATGGTTTATACATATTGAGCTATTTCACCTTTAATGCAGGGCAAATCTATATAATATGATCTGGGTTAAACGTAGTTATTTAGCCATTTGGTTCGTTCGCCTCTTCTTCTTTATCTCTGTTATCATCGCACGATTTCTTGATGATTATCATCATTAAGCGTATTGCAGCGAAAATAATGGAGAGAAAAGATGACCTAGCAGCTTGGTTATTAACGAACTGCCGTGATCGTATTTGATTTTGTGTAGCCAGCTGAAAATAGTGTAAATTGTGCTCCAATGGTATTAAGTGACGGCATCGAGTTATTGCTTTTCCTGTGCAATTCCGTGAAATTTGCCTTTGAATTTCGTGCCAAGTTAATTGAAACGCGGGAAATCGAGAGATGGATGTGCTAGGCGTAATTGCCCAGCAAACGAAATCCATTTGCGAATGAGCCCGGATTTCTGGATGATTTAATGAGCTTTTGGCAAGAGGAGATGGGCAATGCTGTTATCGAAGCTTTTGGGACAATGCCATAAGTGTTTCAGTACTGCAGAATATACACTCCTTTAAATGTAAAATCGCCGCCAATCTATCCTAGCAAATTTTAATTGAAAACCGTTTTCTGCAGTTAGCCTTGCAAATCGTATCGTTCAAGTAGCTAATAAAGCTTAAACAATGAGTGACAGGACATAAATTATGTTTATCGATTTTTCGATTTGATTCACTATTGTTGTGTGCATATTGGCTGGATATTAAATTAAGCCATGCGCGGTGGGTGTAAATTTAATATGCGCTTAAGCTCTAATTACTTTTCGCGCATGCTGTTTCGGTAAAAATAGCCTGGCCATCTCTACTTGTCCAGGAAATCATGTTTTTTTTTTGTGCAAGTCTTTGACAAAAAAGACGCAATTACAGGAAAAATATAAGCGTATAGTTTCCAAACGTTATCTCGATAATGAAAAAAAACATTTGTAGCTTCTTAGAAAATATTTTGGAAAGGGAGTCAGTTAAACAATGTTCTACGATAATATGGAACATCTCCATAATTCGCTATTATAACATATTTCTCCAAATTACACGTTTGTTCATGTAATATGAAACTATAGACTATAGAAAAATGGACAATGTTTTGTCAGCAGCTGTCCACATAAGAGGGATCAGTTTTGCAGAGAATCCAATTGTGAGAGAGGTTTGTTTGAAATACACTGTCATTTTTTTGTTTTTATGTAGTAGTCGAACTGAAATGTATATAGAATTCTTAAGGAGGAATGGAATATCCATGCAGAAGTATGGTTAGAGTTCTGGATAAGCAATTCATCGATATTTTTGCTGAGGAAAATCAGTGCAAGTGATAATTTTGTTTTATTGATGATGTGACTACTAATTGAATTATTTTCTAACGTGAAAATGCACATGTAATTGCACAAACATACAGTATATGTTGGGGGGAGAAGGGAAGTCAACATTGAATTTGGTATAATCAGTTGATTCGCAAAGTATGTAGAGCATTTTACTTGGCTTTGCTGTATATTCATTCTAAAAGTTTGTAAATATAAGTCTGGATGTTTTTTCTACTTTCGTTGTCATCCATGTATAGTGTTTAAATCAGATTCTGTCTTTCTATATCTATGTTTTTTATTTTTACAACGCTATCAGCTGTCTGCTTATATGGACTACCATATCCTGCTTTATGTATCGCTATATATACTCCCGCATTCAGTTCACTTAGTATAAACAACAACCGCAATTTTGTTTTTGACAAATGAACCCATTAATAATAAATCGGAAATTACAATCCTCATGCTGTTCTGTCAATGACATGCTTCAGAATAATTATTTTTAAAAAGTCTTAGGCTAAACTATAAGTTCATATAACTGGAATCGATGAATCCTAGACATTGTTATTAATGGAAACCAATCCCTACTGACGCTTAAACTTCAATAAACGTTCTGCATGTTTTACAGAAATATTAGCTGAAAATGACTTTGCTACTGCAATGCTATTTTTCTCTAATAATATTGAGCGAAAATTCCTTAACAATGTTGTAAATTAAGTTTTTAGAATTATAATTACAGAATTATATTCTTATTCTTTCAAGGATATGCATCCGTGTGTCATTTATCTTCGACAAAACATTAATTTCATTATATAAAAGGGAGCATCTTGATCATTTTCACTGCATCTGCCTTAGGAGTTTCTGCAAATTAGTCATCATTTGTTTTCATTCTTTTCTTTTTTGGAAAAGTGTTTTAATATAAAGATATTTGTGAATCACAGATTTAGTATGATATTCATGTATTCACAGTCAAATATTGGCCCAAGCATGTCATCTCTCTGCTAATTGCCAGTTAGATATTTGCTTGCTAAGCATCTGACGTTGGTATCTTGTAGTTCTTCTAATTTCCAAGTTAACATTACTAGTTATTGCCTAATCCATGTTTACTCTGACATGTTTCTTCATCCTTTACACAAATATTGACTAGCAATTGCTGAGGAGATGAAAATGAAAAAGAATCTAATCTGTTTATCGAAACGAATTAATTTCGCCATCGGTTTTTATATCTGAAAGCCTATTTCCTGCTAATCTTGTTGATGCGTTCTATCTATTTTCTGGCAGTGCAGCTTTTCTTTTTACGACTGTACGTGGATTTCCGTAGGAAGAAAGTTAGTCGGTGTCACTGTGGAAACAGACGAGCTTAGTTGGTCGAATGTAGAGAAAAACTGCTAGAAACGTATCATGGACAACATGTAGTCGTCTATATTGAACCTCTAGTTGTTTCGTGGAATTCAGCACTGTACTTGATGTCGCATCTGCTCGTCTTTCACTTTCAGGCTTTCATTCGGCTAAACGTTAAAACAATTAATGAAATAAACTGTAATGAGAAAGAGGTAATTGATATAATTGTATCAAAATAATGCTGTTACTTTTTGTGTTGGATTGAAGCTGCAGTTGGGGCTGAGGTATAAACTGTAAATCAAATGCCACAAAACGTTATTGAGACTCCTCAAAATACAAACAAACTTATTATTAACTAATTATGGATTAGATACGAGTATATGAATAGTCGGCTTTGGTATAACAGCTAATTTATTGTGCGAAATTGTTCATATGCAATTGGCCGGTAAAAATAAATATGCAAGCATTTCAGTTTTATTGAAGAGGTGATAACTAATTAGATATTTTGGTCGTTCTTATCGTTAAAAAATATTAAATAAGTAATAACTAAAATGGTTTTTTTATCTCACTATATGAAAATATCACAATAAATATATTTTGCAAAATGAAATTTTGTAATATAATTAAAATACATAGTGTTCATTAAACAAACCTCTGCTATGCACCGATTGAAAAAAATGCTCTTTTTGTTAATTATCATGCATTGAAGACTATTTTCGATTCATTAAATCCTATAATAATATCATGAAATCTACGTAGGCAATCCCAAGTCTGGAAAACATTTTTATGTACTATTGGGTGTGGATATTGAATGGGAAATATTTTCATTATTGATATATAGTTTTGAATATATTATCTAAAGAAATATGTAGACCTACATGTATGTATTAATTTTTTGTTTTACTGAATGTCTTTGGAGAAATATTTTGAGAGTTGGAACACACTGATAAAAATTCTTTTGATAAATTTATCACTTATTGTTTTACAAAGATCGTATTATTGTTTTAAAAGTTCGTAAGAAAAAAAAATGTAGCATACCATGTTTTTACGAATATTTTTAATAGAAAAATCTACTAATTCTATATGATGAACAATTCTTATGATTTCTATTTATATTTACTATTTGATCGGGAAATATCTTAAAAGTTTTTGAATCAAACAACCACATTAAAATATTATACATGTAGAACCAGCTTTATTTGCTGCAATAGCTGTTCAGCAAACATTGCATACACGCATGTGTATAGTGATTGCCGTACTTTAGGGGCAGCAAACTTTAAAGCAAAATTACATTTAAAACTTATAATTGTGAAGAAAATACTGTTTAATAGTAATTGGTGTGATAGTCTTCGGGAACCCTGTTTATAACGGACCGCGTGCCACGGGTAGAACCCCCCTGGTGTAGGCGTTGTGTGTACTTTTCAACTTCCCACTATATAGCCTAAATAGACGTTGTCCAACTTACTGCAGTTGATCCAATTTCAAAGAATCTCGAGCTCTCATCTAGTCTTGCTGTTGCAATCATATGGTTCACCGTCTTATCGCGCATCTGCAATCGAAGCGTCTTCCCAAGTGTCGTCTGATACGGAAATCATTGTTCCCTGCACTGGCCAGCGCTATCAAATTTGTGCTCCATCTTTCTTGTCTTTGTATCCACCACGATGACGTATACCGCAATCAAGATCACCATGCTGGCCATTGTCACCGAAAGGTTCGACCAGGGCGGAAATTGGCCTCTTTTTCATTGTGCTGCAATGCCAGCAGCTTAAGCAGTGGTCGAGCTAATGCACGACACTCCCACAAAATTAAATCTTGACATTCAGCCCCAGTTAAGCAAGCATCGCCATATACTTAAGTAGCCGGCGTGCTCGGCATGCTGTATCGGGCCTGCAGGTCTCAATCAAATAAAGTAAACTCTTTAGCAAGGCCGTGCTCTTTGCAGATATCTTGATTTCTGCCCCCATGAAAACGCTTCACACTTCATCAGATAGCTAACACGTAGTATTGCCGCAACTTATGGCCGGCAAAGAGAGCTCTTGCCGGTCATTTAAGTTGTTTATAATGGACACGTACGACGTATAACCGTTGCGGCACCTTTTCGGGAAAATCTTGATAACCGCACTGCATAATCCATTTAGAGTGGGGCAGTGCAGATAGCGCCTGCCGGGCCACATCAAGAAAGATTTCTGGTCTCAGTGGCCTGGGGATGTGATGTGGTTCTGATAGGCTTGCCAGCTGCGAAATCCCACCCGAATTTCAAAAAGAGATTCTGGCGCTTGTACTAACAGGATTTGGCGAATGGGTGAAAGAAGTATTGCACGAGCTATTGCAAACTTTGGAAGCTAAAACGAGAATCCGATCGATATTTTCAGTATTTCTATAGAATATGTGGTTGTAAAAGCTTTTGGTACAGTACTGCCAAACGAGCAAACAAATTTTGGTTCTGTATCATGATTATAATGTTTACACTCTATTCACACCGACCAAATCAAGTGCACTGATGTAGATCAAGTCTTGATTGAGTTCTGGCGAATCCAATCAAGTTGTCTGCTCCACTTGATGTGGATCAAGTCTGTAGCATGTGCAAGGCAATTGGCACGCACAA
>JAQGCC010004166.1:0-13674 GCA_034698905.1 Xestoiulus laeticollis | reverse complement strand
TAAATTAAGATGCATCTTTTACATCTTATTTCGTGAAAACACTTAATTTAAGATGTTTTGATTTGCAGTGTGCTAAATTTGTAACACTATGTTGATTACAATTACTAAGTATTTTAAAAATAAGAGCTATGATACTGGAATAATGCTAATATGGACATCTTGATGAAACTGCAAGACGTTATCACATATATATATCAGTATCAACAGCAGCTGTCATTTTTTCAGGATTGAACTAGGATGATAACGATTTTTTTCATGTATAATTTGCTGAACCTGCAAGAAGATTTGGTATATAATTCGTTAAATATTAGCTTTGAGTAACATCAGGGACATCATTTGCCATTTTGCTTCATTCAGCTCGTTTGCGAAAATGCAAAAATACTTGAAAAATAATCGATTTTTTCTTATCAACGTCTCACCAAATTGAAGAAGTCATAAAAAAAATTTGCAAAATCCTCCAAGATTACCCCTCGCATATCCGATAGTAGAATGAAAAAACAATGAGGAATGCCTATTAAAAGCAAGTCCGCATAAATGTTGGTTAGCTGGTGAAGACATCACCAAATTGAAGTGATCGAAAAAATTTGCAATATCCTGCAAGATTATCACTCGCATATCTGATTGTAGAATATAAAAAAACAACGTGTTACCAAAAATACCTATCAAAAGCAAGTCTGCATAAAAGTTGTTCTGCTATCTGGTGAAGTCATGAAAATCCTATTAAACGTATTGTCGCAATTATTATGGCATGCCATTATTCCCCTACATTACCTAATTACACACATGCAATGCGTTATTTAACCCTTGATATGGTTTTAATTAAAGCAACTTGGTATAGTATTTACCACAAGAAAGCACATTTTGTACACACGAGATAGAAAGGTGACATTTGCATTTAACACGGATCAAATAACAAATTTCAGTTTATGGAATTTCGCGGAACATAAAATGCTCGTATTTTCCAAAGAATTGTAAATTCTAATTCACATGGTTAATTACCATTACATTGTAGTTAGGTTTATTTAAACACAATGTCATCGTACACATTATTGTTCAGATTGTTCGAATCTTTTGTATTGTTCAATAAACTTTGCCTGTCAACCTGTACGTACAGCCCTACATAAATCAAATCAAATAGCCAATGTACCCCAGAAAAAAGTGACCTTATGCTTGTTGTGGCTCACAAAGTGCAATTCTGGTGCCCAAAGTTTAATCGAAAAAGCTGGTCATGTCAATCTCCAGAAATTGTCGACTAATGTAACATGTTCAACTGAAGTGAAGCAATATTTCCAGAGCTTCGCAAATAAATCACATTCCGAATGATATGACTGCAATGATGCCAGCGATTTCTGCAAGGTACATTCAGCAACTGCATGCCTTACGTTTGAATCGGAAGATTTCAAGAGCAGCTTCAACAGGGATGAAGTTTTGTTTTATATCCCTTAAATAGACTAGTCAGAAAACATGTCAAGTTTTACAATGCAGTGTATCATAAACTGCATGTGTAAACTGCCAAATGACTTCAAAGGCACTAGCAAGTGAATAACTACCATCAGACAAGTTTATGCCCATGTAGTACAAACTTATGCCGAAACTAATCGCATTGGCAAGTCTGGTTGACCATGGCACTGTTAACCATATCATGGCCTATAATTAGAGCTGCTATCAAAACCTAGACTTTGGACAATGGCAATCGATAGGGATCCGCCAGGTTAATTCCACGATTTCATCAGCAATTCTTCAATTAATGAATTATTCCAGAGTAGTGACACCATCTGGTGCAACCGACCTCTGCATGTCCAAGTTCTCAAGTGCTAGATCCATGAAGGCATGAAATCAATGAACGACGTTTATTTACCTAGCAGCCTAAATCTAGCATCCATATGCATTGCAATACACGGTCTGGTCAACACTGAATGATATTTATCCACGCTTGGACGCTCTTATTTCATCCATTACACTAATACACCATTGCGTAAACATACAGTCCTGTTATCCTTCCCATTTTAATGTATAAACACTAATCAAAACTCAACAAATCACATTATTAACTTATTTTAGTGAAATATATACCAAATTACACGCAATCTAAACTGTATATTACATGAGCTTATAAAATAAAACCTAAAATGCTTCAATACTACTGTGATTCAATTTTCCTGCCTATTTTTTAAATAGTAATTTTGATTCAGCTGGATTTGTGTTTATTTTGTCCAGGAGCATGTTCCGAATGCGTCTTAATATTTAATACTATGGCCGCAATGACATAGAATTATTTAGCATGAAACCCACGCAAAGAAAGCACTGCATATCATATACATGTTCATGTATGTAGTGTGCTGAAAATACACATGTAGCTTTACTTTCCAACCATAACTTCAATACAATTGGAAATATTGCCTATATATACATATAAGTATGCACTTTATGCAAGTATATACCTAAATCAAATTTTAATACAATATGATTTGCAATGAAATACTGTGGCACAAATGGCCAATCACTGCATGTGACTTTATGATTACGTTCTTTCAAACCAAAATCGATATTTGAGCTAATGCGATGTGAAATTGATAATGGCAGATCATTGCGCTTATGTGATTTCGTGCGTAAATATATCCATTCAACCAATGGCAAATAAGGATCAATCCCATAGTTGACTGATATAATGCCACTATGATTCCTTGTGTAGACTTCTAATTTGTCTCTTTTTAGGGAATAAGGGAATAATATTAACGACGCTCAAGAGTTTCCCAGATCAATGTGAGGATGCAAAATAGTGATTTTCAAAGCAATAATTGCTTCATATAGGGATTAGAATATTTGATCAGGATGCAACCTAATTATCGAATGCGAATGCATTCTTGAAGCGTCTTAATGCATGTCAAGCATTGATTATCATCTTCTGCAAACTGTTTTATTGCACCCGATTAAGTAAATAAGCCTTCTATTATTTTTTCAAGATTATCCTTCCAAATTACCCCCTTGAAATAACTGTGGTGATATGAGTTTAATTAAATAGAAGTCAACACACCATCATTATGTATTCCTTCAAATAATAGAGCTATACGTAATGTACATTATATTTTTACAACAATGTGCTTAAAACACGCAAATACAAACAATTCGTTTTGCAATAATTGTAACTCATGATATTATCAATAAATCCTTGACTCAATATATATTTTACAAAATGCGTATTTTGATTCTAAATAAAAAAAATGCCTTATGAGTCTAACATTCTCTTACTAAATACATTTCTGATCACAAGTTTTTCTATATGGAAATTATAGATATTTCGGTGTAGCATAACTTATATTTCTGTGCATGTGTACGCATTAATGCACTTCAAAGTCTGTAATTGAATTACACGAGCATGAGGTCCCTGATTTATTAAATTAAAAATCGTGTGACACTGGCATTGTCTGTATTGGCACATAAACGCATGTGTCAGATTAGTTCAACCTCCCGAAATCTGCATTTTTGTAAACTTTTATTGACCCTAAATCAGGCAAATTGAAAAATCGATTGCGACAGCTTCGTCTTTTTGCGAATCTCTAGTGCTCTGAATTTCAAAAAGCAATAAACGTCTTGGCTCTGGAATTACATGTCGAACAGCAGTAATCACAGTCTTTTAGCATCGCAAAGGTTCTCCCAAGATTTCAAATTTGTTCGTAAATATCTCCGCTTTTGTCGGTGGTAGTTAACATTCTCTAGATATTACGCCAAGAGAGAAACCGTCAAAGAGAAACCATATAAATTTTACGCATGTTGGTTTTCCTGGAAATGTTGTAAAATTGCATTTTGAAGATTGCCTTAATTTTACGGATAGGTGTTGACAAGTGAAATATAACTACAAAATTTTTTCAAGCGCTTTTCAAGGTATCCTAATCTTCAATTTATCAGAAACGAAACATTGCAAGAAAATGTACAATGTAGGCCTATACAACTGCAAATCAAAACATCTTAAATTAAGTGTTCAGGAAATAAGATGCAAAAATGCATCTTAATTATACCACTTTTTCAAATTTAAAATTAATTGCATTTTATAATAAGACCGACAGTAAACAAAAGAAATGCAGAAGATTCATCTTAATTTAAGTTACATTTCTTAAGATGCATTCATAACGTCTTATCTCGTGGACAGTTTTTAAGATGTTTTCATTTGCAGTCTGGTTACAAAATTTCTGAAGAAAAGGTATACCTTTTTCAAATAATGCACTTGAAATTTACATTTTGCATGTATTGCTATATTATAAATCAGACATGAGTATTCCCCTTCACTCTTATGTTTTTGTTGTATATTTATGAATATTTATAAAATTCCTATACGCGGTGAGAGATTTACCCGAATAACCTATGATTCAACTAACCGGAATATAATTCGTTCACTTAGGGCAAAAACAGCGCAGTGCATGGAATAACATGGAGCATGGCATGACTTAAATTTGAAATGCAGCGTTTCGATTGGGCAATCGGAAATTCCCGCCATTGGGAAACCAATCGAAACGCTGAATTTCAAAGCCATGCCATGCTCCATGCTATTTCATTCACTACGCTGTTTTTACCCTTAGAAATTCATTCATCCGCAATGAAAACTCATTTGATACAATATAATGCACATTTATACAACAATTGGACATATAGTATGTCTTAACTACATTTTACATGTACACTGTATATATAAAGTTCATTATATAGAATTCCATATATGTATAACATAATGTATATGTATGTATGCAAATTTGGTTGCAAAACTTACTGCAATGCGTGCTATATGCTATGTATGCATGGTGCAACCAAACCTGAATTCCCGTTAGTTGCGTGTCCAATGTTGAAACACTACAGACAAATTACATGACCTAAGACTGACGCCAATGCTTGAAAAAAATTGCACAAGGAAGTAAAAACAAAGTCAATTTCATCGTCTAATTTCGTCCAATTTCGGTTAAGCTCTATACATTATTAATGAAAACCAATTTCCCTTTTGCCAAAACTGCGTCTGGCAGCAAGAAAAAAAAAATCTGTTCTTGATGCCTCAATACATCTGCATCATTAGTAATTATTTTTACGTTTGCACGGCTTAATGCATTAAGTCAAAGAGCACTGTTAAAAGTCATTATTACAATACCATGATGCCATTACATTATGGGAAGAGTGGGGTGAGGGGGAGGATCAATACCGGCACTAAAGAGAGCTATAAAATACAGCCCTATTAAGGAACACTTTCACTTCCTAGGGAATCCCAATTTAATATCAGAGTGATTTTTAATTCAATCAAACGTGAGCATAAGATCGAGTTAATGCAAAACTGCTCGCTTTGATCATCCATCATGATAAATTAACAGCATAGGATGTGGCAATCCATACTCGTTTTCAACAGAATATACCATGTGTAGAAGAGAAGTTAAGGCAGTCATAAAAACATTCATTTTTTCCTAAAGAATGGCTAAGGATTAGTTTGCTGTTGTTAAGAATGGAATTCAGCGCCAAGAAGAGGATCGTTATTGCACAAAAGCTAAATAATGCAGTCTTCAGCAGTTATTCGAAACGATTCGCTCGAGATAATCGCATTTTCGGGAATGATGGTGAAAAAACGAAAACAATACTTCTTCACTTGCATTTCTACAACATAATCTTGGCAAACAAAGCTCTGCCAATGTTGCCGCACTGCCGAAAAAAAATATATTTGGATGACGAAAGTTTGAACAATGAACAAGAACTAATAGCTTTAGTAATCCGGATGCATTCAGAATATGATTTTGGGTAAACGTAATAGTTGCTTACTTCATATTCGTGTTTGCAATCGTAATTTACAGCAAAACCTATAATGAATCGATCCACATACAGAAAATGAAAGACTGCATGTCAAACAACAATTATTCTTGAAACATTCTTCAAGAAATGCAATTATGTGCATTCTCATAACATTTTTACTTAATGATCGCTATAAAATGTTTTGATGCATCATCCATGATGCATAACTTCCATTTCATTATTGAAAATCTTAAACAAGCAGAGACATTCGTAAGTACATATTTGGAATTATTACTTTCAAATACAGACAATTGAAAAGATTACGTGGGTATTAAGGTGGTTTCCTTTTAGACGAAATGTAAGCTGCACGAATGTGCGATTATGCATGGTTAATAAACCGCATGAAGGGAATATCAAACGAAAATTGAAAGATTTGTTATAACATAAAACTGGATTTCGACAACAAATGCCTGCATACGAAACAGCTGCAACGCCACTATAAACCGCAATAACCTCCTTCAATTTAGCAAGCCTAAATGTTCAGTTATCTGCAGTATAAACCATGATTACATTGCATTCCGAAAAATGCTTTATTAAGTCTTCTGTGGGGTAGTGTCCATATAGTTTACAAAATTAAATCACGTAGCCACATGCTTCCTTCAACCAAATTTCACAACAATGTACAATGCGAATCAATATTCTAAAACAGCCTAATATTACACGCAGTCACGAAGATGTTTCCATTTAATATTTACATTTATATAGTTTCTTCATTTTTATTTTCAAAAAGTTGACAAATGCCATATAACTGCACCTCAGCACATACAATATGCACGTATATATTTTATCCACCAAATTTTAACACTAAACAGTATGCATCTTACAGCTACCTATATATGAATGAAACATAAGCCGCATCTTTTGTTGATGATATGGTTTAACCATGAGATGTACCTTTTGTTTACCATGAATTAAACATAAGAACTTCCATGTAAAAAGCAGAAGAACACGTCATATTTCGTGGAGAAATGACGTTTTTCGATTTGCACTGCTGCGACGTTACTATATAGGTGAGTGATGAAGTTGATCAGACAACGTCACGGGCATCACCTGATAGATCAAGCGTGCCAAGAGACTATTCCTTTCATCGGTTTAGCATGATGGCGAGGTCATGCCCAGGGAAGTCAGAATGAAAAATGGATGATATTTCACCTCTTGCATAGTGCAGTGTACATACACATGTACATCCTCTACCAACCACTATTTGAAATTGAATAAGTGATTTTACTTATTCCGATGCATGTTTGAATCGGCTTCAGGAGTAGTTTCCATCAAAGGGAGTGCACATTGAACAGCTACTGTGGATCGAAATCAGCTTTTTATAGGTTGCATTTCCCCAGGCAAATTCCGGAAGTTCCTTCAGCGTCCGGTCCTTTTCGTTATATTTCCATATCAAGCAGCTATTCATGCAGATGAAGAATGCCAAACATGATAAACGGAAATTGCACATGTTCCTCGCCAACACACTAAACTTTTTTAAAGTCGTGGCATTCTGATTCTGCAGACTGTTTCCACAACCTCAAGACCAGTATTATGCATGTGGGGGGGTTTTTCCTCTTCGAATCCATGGAGCAATCATCTTTATGTCGTCTGGCTGTAATATGTCTTAATTTAAAATGCACGTTCCCTCACTTAGATCCTCCGAGATAAGTTGGAGTATTTCCCCTTCCCTGATGGTCTGTCACGTGGCATAGGTTGTGAGCTTGATCACAATTCCAACTCCAAGTTTTAGATAGTTATTACCACAATAAACGGCATTCGCATGCGGATTAAAGTGCAGCTTTCACGGCAGTTTAACGACAAACATCTGCCATTAATGAAATGGTAGTGAAGATAAAATGCAGAGAGGTGCTACAGGCAGTACTCGACTCGAGCCTATCAGTACTTGTAACTGTCGCAATGATGGCCAACCAGGTTATAACTTCCATGATGTGGTCTCCCCATTAATTATCTAGACCTTTTCAAAAATTCCACCCTCGAAAAAATGCCTTCCAGATCAATTCCATGTTCAACAGCACTTTATCAACTGTCAAATGCATTGAAGTAGGTTAACAAGTGCCCTTTTTGAAAAGGAAATAAATTGGACTGTATGCATAATTTTTGCTGTACATTAAACTGTGCGGTATTCAGCGAGAATATATTTTATATTCTCTGATAATAAATGTACAATTTGACTATTGCAGCAATGGCCTCAGTGATATTGACCGCGGAGGTACAGCACAACTCAGATTGGACAGGATCAATTTTACATGTATACATGTGCAACAAAGTTACCTTGTAATAGCGCATCCCTCCAAATTGACAAATTTTGATTTGGATTCAGTAGGATGTGCCATTCATAGGTTTCACAGGTAATACAGTGGCACGCAAAATGTCCAATAGATGTAAAAAGACACCATGCTCCTCAAACACGATAAGTAAAACAATGTTTTAGTAAACAAAACTATTTCATAACAATTGCAATAAGCAATAACAAAATAGAACTAAAAAGGCTATTTTCATCAAAGATGGGGGTTCTTTAAAAATTAATGTAAACAGTGAATCTGGAATAACAGCGCAACCGTTTATTGTAACTATAGTAGAGAACAAAGGTTGGAGGAATAATTGAAAATCTTGTGATGACCCAAGAAACCTTTTACGGAAGATAGTAAGTAGCAATAATCTATGATAAGAAAATCACAGAGTAAACAAAATATAACCTTTAGCAGATAAAAGGAGAAAAGCTGCAACGGAAAACATCTAGAAAATGCATGTCTTGATGCATTTGCAGAGAGACGTTATCGCGTGGGGTAGGTAAAAGGACTTGAAACCAACAGCCTGAGGCAATAATTGCAGAAATGTTCATGGGTCAGTATATTCAGTTTCGACCTGTGCAGATGCATCCTTCCTAAATGGATGCCTGCAGTGGCTTCAGGCTAAGAAAGATTGTCCTGCTTGAAAGAGAAATTGCATGGCAATCTGGAGGTGGCCATATGGGTTGAAAGTTTCTATGGATGTTAGCAACTACAGAACTTTTAAACTTCTGAATAACGTGCATGCTCAGTATCCCATCTCAAAATATAGATTGAAAAACATTGGAATTGCTACCACTAGCTATGATTTAATTGACTTGTTCATATGCAACATTCACTTAATTGCCATTTATGATATCACAGATTGTTGATTTAAACAAAACACTCTCACATCGGTATCTTCAATACAAAAATTTATCTCAATTTATGCCCACTCTTGAAACGAAAAATCCCAGATTGACAAAATCCAAACCTAGCGAAACCACCTGATGAAGCATTGTTAACTCGTTTAATCTGGTGCTAATCTGATGATGACACACCGCCACTTTGCCACTCCCATAATTGCATCTACATGCTAATGCAGATGCAATTAACGTTGGACCGATAAAGGGGAAACTGTATAAATATGACACGTTGCTCGTACAGCTGTAATTCCATCGTATTCGATGGCCACCGAGCGGTAATTTCATTAGCATCGAAATGGCCCTAGCCATGCAATATGCCGAGCAATGCACCGCGCCTGTTTCACAACGCATCAATGCACCATCTCCAATGACCAATAACGTTGATTAAACTCCAAAGTGTGGGCAAATTTGGGCGTGAAAACGGCATTTGTTTAAAACCACACCGTAACTCATGCGGTTGTGGACCAGCCCTGCCCAATTAGACGCAAATACTCATGAGAACATTTTACTGATGAAGCCTGCTTCATTTCATTCATCTATATGCAGTTACTTCTCAAAACTTCTAGAAATTCACATCTGCCTTTGGTAAAACTTCTGTTCCTCACACACATTATTGTCAAACTTTAAAATGAGTATACATAAGAAGACTGAAATTATTACTGAATGTTCCAAGTTTCAATTTCCATAATCGCATTATCTATAGGACACATTGCAACTGCCTTTTTAACCTGGTGATTTCGTATTTCAAACAGGCATCCCTTGAATGATTATAATGAAATTTGTTATTTTTAGATTCTAAATCATATTTTATAAAAATTCACGCACCTCAGCTTTGATGACAAAATAATGCACGTCAACATTAACATAATTAACCCATTTTCAAAATTTCCGTATAGTTCACGTGTCAAGTAAACAAATTAAGTAAGATAATGCGGAGATTAAGCGAATAATAATGAATGAAATATATACATACGACTGTATAAATAATTAAGTTGCATTAACAATGATGAACAAACGCTGCATAATTAGTATTCCATTACGTTAAAACATCACATTGAAAAAAAATTCGCATCATATTCACAGATTCATTAATATCATGTTGTAGAAAGCTGCTTAACAACATATTTAGTTTTGTTGAGGCTTATTTGTAGTAAATACAGTTTCACTTGGTTTATATTAAATGCAATTACACATGAATCTTTTCATGCATGGCCTTAAATACAAGATTAAAATGTTATATACAAAATGTAGACACCAACTTAAAAATCAGCATAGCATATTGTGATCATCTATACAATTTAAATAAAGGCAGACTTGTGAAGCATATCGGAATTGTTATAAACACCTACATGTACCATAACACTATCACAGCGCTTATAAATGTGAAGATAAATTTTCCATGCAGCCCATATATCGAAAAATATATTCTTGAAAAAAAACCATTCAAACAATCTATTTACAGATCTATTTACAAGTGTTTGAACATATTAACATTTTTGTAGAAAATCTTGGTAGAAAATGAATGCAAAAATGCTTCTCTTATGGAAGAACCAGCTTTTCACCACGTAACCTCCCATTGAAAAAGTTCATGTACCTTGAAAGTTTTAAATCCAGTTCAGCTGCGCCATAAAATTTCAATTTTATTTTTGGCATAATCTTTTTGGTCTATTTGTTCAATAGCAGATGTTTTGGAGATGCAAGAGCATTAACGCCATGGCAAAATCGGAGGTTGAGTCTGAATCGAGTCGCAAGAAATGCAAGAATCTTATAAAAGGATTATGCAAAAAAAATGTGAGATTTAATGTTGCGACAAAAAAGGCTTTAAAACTTGGTACCGAGATTTAGAAAGATGAAATATTGTTAAGCCAGAAGATCAGCAAGACTTGCCTGAGGAAAACAAAGAGCGAAAATGTAATGAAATTTAATGGAAATGGCAAAGAAAAGTGAAAACTGCGAGCAAGTAACCGAATTTGAGGCGGGATTTTGATCGAAAAATTGAATCGATTCTTTACACAAAAATGGATAAAACGAATTCCCTATATTGCAGATTTTGAAATAGTTACTGAAATCCAACACAAAGTTGCTTTTTCCGTTGAATGGCAAGATTAAAGCCAAAAAAGTTTAATGAGGTTTTAAAAGCCTGTTAATGCCTTTACCTCCAACTCTTTCATGATTTTAATGGAGAAAAAAGTGGCAAATGCACACGATTTTAAAAATGTATAAAACTTGAGTCGTCCATTAAGTTAAAATTTACAAAATACAAGCACTTATGATTTCTAATCCTCTTTATATTGTGGTATTTTCTTGGGCTATTTCTGTTCCAATTCAATAAAAGCAACAAACAAATAAAACCTTAAATTTACGATGTTTTCACAAAATGTCAGCGTCTGGCAGTCATTCACCAGTTTAATTGCTGCTGAATTCGAACCAATGCATTGTGATTCGGTTGCAGCAACAGGTCATAGGTTACCAAATTAATCGCCTTGAGTGCACCTCAGAAAAGCCCATATATATATTAGATGCACTCATAAAAACGTTGTTTGCTGTATAACCCTTAGCAGAAGAGCTATTGGCTGGTATGGCAATGACATTGAAAGTGCTATTAAACCTCTTAATGCCTCATCAGGATAGAGCCGACCGCCACTCATTAATGCAATTAACTGAAAAGAGAGTTGGGCAAGTCTATCCTGCAAACACTTTAATGAGAGCATTTTGACTGAATGCGGGGCGGAAAATTAGTTAAGCTGCAACAATGAATTAACGATGTTATTAGCCTCGCTTCAATTTCAGTCTGGCGCTTTGCTAATATGGCCCTTATAAAGAATTAACGATATTGAATGCGGCCCTGTAACGCCCAGTGTATACTTCTACATGTATATTATCTCGATAATATATTTTTGGAACGATTACATTGATGTAATTTTCTATATCAAAACGGTATGATGTATACATCGCTCTAACCGAATAATCCAAACATTCAATCATGCTCAACAAGTCCTAGAAGCTCAGGTTGGTTTTCAACATAATGTACAGTAGTTGGTGTGACAATCACGTTTGTAAATAAATATTTAAACGTGATTATTAAAAAGTCATTACTAATGATCAGCAATATAATAAATAATTATGTATAGGTAGTAGATCAAACCATAAACTTTTGGCATGCCCTCGCATGAAAAGGTCAGGCATAACTGCTTGTCACTATACAGTGACTGTAATATACATGTACAGTACATTGTACATGTATGCAATTATTTGTGAGTATTCTTATCACTTAATTTCAGCCCCACAAAAATAGCTAGAATCCAGATAATGTAAATATTGGGTGAATTTTCAATTATAATATACGATATCTGATATCACTTCGAGCTTAATGTACTTCGGCAAAAATGCATATGCACATTGAGAAACGTGTTAAATGATGCTCAGCTATAAACAGAGCACTATGCATGTAATTGTAGCGCTATGCAAAAGTTTTCGAAAATCCCGATTTACAAAACTTGTAAAGATCACAATGTTCAGATAAAGTAACAAGAGGGCTGATCATGCCAAAAAACGATCATAAAGTGGATTGCATACCAGACTAAGCCTTTTTTCTTAAATTATTTTTTTATTTAATTTTGGAAACTGATAGGATTTGTGTACGAGGACCTAGCATAAATATTCTATTATTTGTTTATTTTTTGTTTGCTTATATATCTGCATATCTCCGTAAAATTTAACAGACCTTCTACAATTATAAAATTTACAGACATATTTCCATGAAATAAAATATACATATACATAAACAAAAAATTTAAACAAATAATAGAAATAGCTAAGTCATTGGTACATTCCATTTCTTCCTAACAGTTTCAAACATTAAATTTAAAAATAATTTAGAAAAAAAAAAGGTTTATTCTGATATGCAAACCTCTTAATTATAAAATATCAAAATACAAGATACTTTCATAAACTTTAGGTCTGCAATAAACCATGTGCTTACAAAACATTCTCAAAGTCCAAAAGTATTGATCAATTTCTATTTGTGTATACAATTTTATAGTAGCAGGTCATTATGAAAGCCTGTGGCAGTCTTTAATTCTTCATAAAGCCCCTTGATTCGGTACAGATCTGACAACATCCTGATGTGGAAATTAAGCGGCGAGTATGATCCATTGCTGAGCTTTGTGGCTTCCTGCACCGAAGCACCAAGGCTTCTCTTTTCAATTTCCAAGTTGATTATTTACTGATGAAATATGGCGAGTGCATGACTCGACTACTAATTCCACGGACCATGAGATGCGAACTTGGCTTTTAAAAGAGGCTAGCTGTCAATTTCAATCAAAAGCTATGAAAAGTTGCCATGGACCGAATCGAGCAGCAGTGTTCGGATTTGCATTCCCATTCCGCTTCCCCGCATCAAATTCCGGATCATATTGGGAGGTTAAGATATTCCATGCATACGATATGTGCTTTTTGATTTATGGTGGCTTAAAGGCCCCTTGTATCGCTGCCGGAACAAGTCACTAGCAAATACCAATCTGTTTGGGACTTATTAAGACCAACTGATTAATGATTGAGCAACTCTTGGTCTGGATGTCAACAACATCCGAATAGGAAATTGCAACCAGTGATGCCAGATGCTAAACCTTCATCAAACCATTCATGCAAACCTTGTTTTC